>DWNH01002015.1:0-10427 GCA_018249895.1 Tiana niger | reverse complement strand
ATAATACAGTGAAATTGTTGGTCCCACACTAGGATATCCTGTGTTGTGGATGACTAGCACCTACCTAAATAGTTACAGTAGCATAATAACAATGTACGGGTTTTACCATTATCTACAAAGAGGTTTGCAATCGTGATGATCATCAATGAACTTGAACAGTAGGTAACATGTGAATTCAGCAAAATGTAACTGCTAAGCATTTTCATTACAGACCTATCATTTTTTAATCTGTTAACAATACACACTAGATAGTTGTTTGATTACTAATAAACAGCGCAATTCTACGTATTAGAAAACACTAGAATATAGTACCTACGAGTATATAGACCTTAGCTCCGCGTGACCTTGCATCATTTTCTGTTGCATGCTGAATACATGAAAGAACAGATCCCTCTTTAACTGTTTACATATTAAGCTTATATGTATGTATTATGTTAGTATCGCCATCTGTTATAAAAGTATGGTTATTATTGTCGTATAACATCTATCGCGTAGTATTTAAGAATATGTACCGTCGACATCATTTCATATAGCATAGTAGATGTACATAGTTAATTAGCTAATCTTAGATGTCAATGTAAAATAAGTAGTTAAATAATGTTTGTTACACCGAAATAGATAAAATCAAAAGAACTTTTTTGTTTTAATTTCCAACTATAAATTAATATTCCCTTTACATAAATGACATTGATTGAGAAAGCAAATGGTACCTTTGTTGAACAGTACAAACTTCTGCTAATATTCAATTGTTTAAACAAACAAACTTAATACAATGGTTTTAATGAATAAGTTTGTGTTATACTATTGCGGGTTATACATAGTACATAGATAATGTTGATATTTATTTAGGTAAAAGGATATAAATTCGTTTTGTTATGATTTTCAGTAAGAATAATATATGGAAATATTATTTTTTACTAATTTAAAATAGGTAGGTATATATCGCAATCTTAACCCAAAAACTAGCATACCAAAAAAGATTTATCAGTTCTATCGAGCCAGTTTCAAACTTTCATCTGAAATGTTCGAGTCTGCTTTTCCTTTACTTCCGCTACCCTCCTTTGAGGTTTCTAAGGCGGAAACTTATTTTTTTTACCATAGGTTCTGTGAAAGTGGTTTTATTTTTCTTTCCACTTTACGTTATACTATTACAAGCACGAGTTTCTACTTCGAGATTTATTTTAAATTTAAAATTTTCCATGTTTGTGTAAAGTTGAAAAACAAATACTTTGTACTAAGGCAACAAAACTTTTTAGCACAGTTTTTCGAAATCGTTTGAGAGAAACTAAAAACAATATAAGTAATTGAACAATAAAATTTAAAATTGATATAAAAATATAATAGTAACTTAAGTAGTCACTGCAGATCACGGACATCCATTTTGACATATGAAATATCTAAGATCGTACATAAATCTTTTACTACACCTGAGAACTAATATCCATATCTTACTGGTAATAACACCTTTCTTCCAGATATTATCACTTTACGGTATCAGTGGGTGTGACGGTTGTACCTAACTTTACTCTCACTATCTACTACCTGGAAAACGTTTAACCACTACGAGTAATACATGTACAATTATCTCACTAACCATCGTACTTAATTACAAAGTGCTAATTAATTACATCCTGTGTCAATTACAAAATAGACCTACATACATATATAGGTATATTCATTTTAAGCAAGATCATTTGAGGTAGACTTTGAGCTGAAATATCGCTCGACTCTTAAACTTTATATTGAAATCCATAACGATAGTGAGATTATGGCTTCACGCTGCGCCACACTTCTCACAAGTTTTCCAAGAAATAGCCGCCGGCACGACTCCTGAATTTCTTAGCCTCCGCCCGGCGCTCAGGTACTACACTTTAAGAAACGCAATTTAAACTACGGGCATGCGGGCGGGGCAAATATTCCTTCTCTTAACTCCGACTCTTTTCACTGTACAATTTGCAAGGTATTTTTAAAGTCTTTCGCTCTAAGGTGGATATCGCTTGGCTACATTCAGTACCAAATTTTCATAATAACAATTAAACAAATCCTAATTAAGCAGAACTTTTCCTGAACAGTATGCATTTTGTTCCAACTCTAATTGGGGCTTAAGCACGAGCGTTTAAGAGTGTTCGTTCATTAACGAATTTTGGTTGGAAACTGGACCAGAGCGTAAGTAAGTACTTCTTTGTTATGATTCAATAAACTCAATATCCTTGCGGCTCCTGTCATCGGCCAATTATTGTCCCACTGCTGGGCACGGGTTTTTTCTCGGGTGAAAAGTATTTAGGCTATAGTTCACGCTGGCTAAGTGCGAGTCGGTGGTCACATGCGCTTCGAGAACTTTATGGAGACCTCTCAGTCAAGCAAGTTTCGTCACGATGTTGTTTATACAGAAGAGGAAATGATAATTTATAAAACGCATAGTATCTTAGAATCAGTGATGCGTGCGAGGATTAAACCCGGACCTACCGGAATTCAATCACTGGGCTATCACAATGTGGCTGGCAATCTATTAGAATTCCTTTTTGCTACATAATTAGTGAAAATCTTGATAAATTACTAAAAGCTGTTCTATTGTTATTTTATAGTCATTAACTTGTTGAAAGCGTTAAATAGAATTAGGTTCTCCCACTTTATTCAGGTTTTAATTAACTTTATTTGTAGATCTATAAATGTTAAGTACCAAAAATTCTAATTAGTTTTCGGTTTTGATGTTAATCGCTTAAGAAATTTTATAAATACTATACTTACGTAATTCTTTTATCGATAAAAAGTAGCAAACAAGTATTCAGGCCTGCTGGTGTTAAGCGATCTCTGCAACTCACACCCATCCACTTGCAACTTCAGGCATTACCTTAGTCCTACCAGAGATCGGAAATAGATGCCCTGCTACTCCTGAGGACAGAAATGATCGCCTCAAGTTTAGTGTACTCCGGCGACCACACCCTTCTACCAAAACGCAAGAAATTCCTTCACGGTAGAATTGGGTGTGGCGGTGGTACTTACCCAAGCGGCGAATTATTTTAGAGTGTACAATAAATTATTTTAGAGTATAGAATAAATTATTTCTAATAAATGGGTTTTGCATGTTAATACTGACAGAGTAATTGTAGGTAGTTGGCGTGATTCATAACACGGTAGAATTGGGTGTGGTGCTGGAACTTCCCTAGGCGGCGAACCTACCTAGAAAATATTTTATATAATATTAAGAGTCCAACTCATTTTTATTCTAATCGCATGCTCGTAAGGAAAACAAAGGAAGCGGTGAAGCAAGGAGCGACGTCGAGCGGGAACGTATGAAGCCGTACACAAGTTCGCTCAAATTGAACACAAATGTTTTATTCATGGCTTCGATGATGTGTGGACCGCGAATGCGTTTTGCATAACCAGTATTAGATACGTATTGAGAAAAGTTACAAGCACAGTTAAGTAAAGAGTAAAAAAGACATGTTTGCAGTTCAAACGATCATGTACCTAAGTATAGTTAGAAATGAACTTTTTAGAAAACTAAATGTTTCCTCGTTTTTGTTATTAAATAAAAGTAGCAAACAAGGATGCGAGCAATTGATGTTAAATAGACTGCAACTTACGGACATCCGTATGCAACCTCAGGCAGTACCTACCTTAGTTCTATAAAATCATAATTAGATGCGTTGCTACTTTCGAAGACTAAGCCTTGTATTTAGTATACTCCGGCAAACGCACCAGTCTTCCGAAACGTAACATGCTTTACGGTGTAATTGGGTTCGACTGCGGTACTTCCTCGGGCGACGAACCTACCAGTCAAATTGCGAGAAAATGAGCAGAATGCAGTGTCACGTTGCAGAATGCAGAATGCAACCCGACAGGTTGGGATTATTGTAGACATTATTAACCTAGTTCATAAACAAGCACACATACAAATACAACGCGTAAGTGAGAAGGCTATGAACCACTGGGATGAAAACAATAAGAAACGTTTTATATTTGTATTCTGCTTCATGCCTTCGTAGGCTAACTCTTATAGATGTATGTAGATATATTTTTAGTGTCGTTTTTTCGTTTCATTGAGTGTCAAATCACAACGACGCTAAAGGATTGTCAATTCAAAAACTAAAAATCTACGAAAAGTATTCTCGTATAAGTGCCTATTGCATTTCGTGAGTGTATTTACATAATTTTTATAAATACAAAACAACTTAACTACATATTTAAATGGGATTGTCTAACATGTTTAGTATTTATCTAAGTTCCATAATCAAAAGCTTCCGTCAGTCGTGATGTCAGTCTCCTTCGCGACTTGACTTAAATAAAAAATAAAAAATCCTGCTTGGTGTTTATGAAAATTGTCACAATTGCATGCGTTCCAAATGGACTCCAAATCACTAAAATTCTTGACTGGACTAACAATAACAGAATTTTCACTAACCTTCACCATTCGTGTTTTGTTAGATGTATAGAGTATTCGGGATGGTAGAATAAATGGAAATAACAGCAGAAGACACTACTCGCAGCAATACATTTCTATTACTACCTGCATATTTAAAATCATTTCTTAAATTCTCTAGTGCAACGGGTCCGCGTTAGTCACTACAATATTTCTAAGAGATTAAACATTTCATAATATTATTATGGACTTACTTATTAGCTACTAGTAAAAGCAAAAACAAAATTAACAGAACATTTTAAATATACGAGATGTAACTAAGCAATGGCTTGACGTCGCCCGTCTAGTTAACCGTAGCTCTTAAAATTTGTTCTACGAGTACGTTTTCGCTACTACGCCCTAGAAAGGCTTCGTCATACAACAATAACATTATCCTTTGCACGTGCCTTAGTGTGAACATTTTTAATTATTAATAATAGGAATAGTAAAAAAGTTTTTTATTATTGAATAAAAGTAGCAAACGAGCGTGCAGGCCACCTAGTGTTAAGTGGTCACTGCAATCCATGGACATCCATGTGCAACTTCAGGCAGTACCTTACCTTACCTGATATCGCAAATAGATGCTTTGCTACTTTAGAGAACTAAGATGGTCGCCTCGTATTTAGTGAACTTCGGCATCCACACCCTTTCTTCGAAACACAATAAATTGTTTCACGGTAGAATTGGGTGTGGCGGTGGTACTTCCCAGGGCGGCAGCCTACCACCTATTATATGTACATATGTGTCTCTTTAAGTACGAGACGCACTTCCTATTCGTAATTTGCCTATAAATCATTCATGATCAATTTTCCTACCTGACATATCCGTTAACTGTACTGTTGAATTTTCAAATACATACATCGCTCTTGTATTCTGTAGCCAGCCACACTGTTCGCTTTCATGCTGTCGTACGCCGTCTAATTAACCAAGAGTCGGTCTCAAAGTCAACGTTGCTATTCAAAGGCCGACTGTGTTCGCCGAGAAGCCATAACAATACGTTACACACTCGGAACTTACTCCTCCGTAGTTCTAGTTTACTTGACAATTTTTGGCACTGCTTTGTCTTCACAACCTTCGTCCGGAATTTGCTATCTACATACATACATACTGTTTAGCTTTTATTAATCGAACAGTATGTAGGGATCATTACATTTTACCCTTTCTTTATTATGTATTTATTATGTAAAAACTAAATATTTACTATAAGAAAAGTCAATTGTAAAAATGAAAAAAAAAAACTCAATTAGAAAGTTACTAAAAGCAAGAGAGGAGCTTGATTTTCGTAACTTGTCTAATTGACTTTTATTAAATTTCCTTAACTTCTAATAGAAACTTGTGTAATATCATGAACAATAGCAAATATAAGTAGGCAAATAAAGAAACAATTCTAAATATTTTATCTAGAACACTTAATATAACTAGTACACTCATATAGGTCATAGTTTACCCGATCAGGTACTACCAGCGTTTCGTAAGTAGTTTGTAGCCAGTTTGTAGCCAGAGCATACTAATTGGGTCTAAAATCTTAGTCCTCAGTATGTATCGATTTAAATAGTTTCTAGTATTTTATTAGATTTTTAAGATTTGTAAGACCATGATTATTATAAAAGCGAGGCACGGATATACACAATAGCGTAAATAAGTCACAAAATATACCAAAATCGTTCCGTACTACACCAGATTTCAAAATTTTATATTTTTGTGTTCGCCATTGCCAGACATATTATTCTTTGTGCTACCGAGCTAATAATGCCAGCACTGAAAACTTACGATTCATACCATACCAGTGCTAGTTTGCGGAAGCGCTACTGCTCTACAAAAGGTTATTGCCCTCATAATAATATGTTAGAGACGCTTAGTTTATCACTACTTTATTTTACAACAACAAAACTTTATTGTACACTAATATTGATATATACAACGAAGGATGAACAACGTTTACATCGGGTTTAAAATATTAGAATTAAAAATAAGAGTAAAGTGATTAAGCATACATATGTACATATAGCGAGTGTACATTCTTGAGACGATTTACAACGAAATTACATAATAAAATCTGCCTTCAATATGGTGGAGGTGACTTACTCGCGCGTGTATTGAAAACTCATTACTAAGCCGGAGAGAAGGCAAGTAAAACTTGAATTAAACTAATTACCACTCGCATCCGTAATACGACAATCTTAATTGATCTCAGAGACTGTTGAAAGTTTCACATTCCTTAATTGGAGCTCTGAATTAATGTCAATTATGGTTTTAAAACGGTAAAAATAAATACTACAAACAGTCAAAATGTCTACACGGGTATTTGTATTACTCGTAAATATGCCTATCTAGATGCTCACAGCCTAGTAAATGAATTTCGGAATACTTTTCAGATGGGTCTAAGTTAAAACTAAGTTCAAATTGTCCTAAGATACTTATTTATTTATATGTACAATAGCTATTATTAGGAGTATCTCAGTATTAGATACCGTGGCCCATCAATAATAATGTGACTTGCCTACTTTAGTGTGTTTCTTGTTTTTGATGAAGGAAAATATCGTGAGGAAATGTGTATACCTGAAAGTTTTCCATTAATAAAGTCCTCGTTATACAAATATACTTTTGTATGTATATGAAGACTACCAACCTGCGTTTGGCCAGCGTGTTCTATAAGGATTTACTTTATTTACCTTCTCATATATTTGAGAGTTTTATTCATACATTTTCTCGTTATAATTGGTTATAATTCTCTTAATTGATACCATATTCTGCAGTAAATTTCCAAATCCAAAATTAAAACGAAATCTCAAATACTGTTATACTACGTAGAATATATTGTCTTGTAAGAGTATACGCACATACATGAATAATATTTTTATGAGAATTATTCATGAAAGAGACCCACGAAATGAAGGATATAACTCATGCGTAAATCGCTTATATATATTTTTTATTTAATTAGGATCGTCAAGTACCCTTCCGGGCCCTTTATAACGTTGATCCCTATATTGTCACGGGATTCAGTTAGAATCGAATCAAATACAAACAAAAATTCTTATCGCTCCGTTTTGAAAATACACAATTTATTTTCAATGAACGTATCCGTGCAGAATAACAAATTCCGATTGTGTACAGAACACAAATCGAATATTGAGGGGGCACCGTACGCATATTACGTATGTATTTGTTCTCATAATTAAATATGACCGTTGTTTGTAGAACATCGTTTTATGAAATCGGAACATGAATCATGAATATATTGTTACTAATCTGGCTATTATTTTTAAAATATTTATGCTATCTCTATCCAACTTATATTATAAAACGTGAATGTTTGTTTGGGTGTTTGTTACTCTATCACTGAAAAACGACTAAACTGAAGTTTGGCACATTGCCCGTTTTATAAACAGTTTGTCTACCTTGATTAACCTGGTTTTAGAAATTCATATTCAAATCTTTTAGCTAATAAAATCTGATGAGGACATTAGGCTACAGTAGGCTTAGTTCAGTCACGTTGAGGAGCTCGTTACACCTATTTCTACTGTAAATTCATTTCTATTCGATTTCTATCATGAAATCTTACGGTACTCTTATAACGTATTACAGATTATTCAATCGATTAACGAGTAGATGCCGGTTTATAAGGAGACTATCTCAGTCCTTAAGGAGCAATTCAGGTATGTGGTATTTTAATAAGCCTCCAATACAGTGACCAATTAACATAATTTAAAAAATAAGTTTGTACGGTCTAAAATTGTACATGATAGTGTTAAGCGTTTGTGATACCTAGCGCTTTAGTGCAAAAACGATGGTCATCCGCGTCGCGCGCATTCGTCTAGCATTAACTGAACTAACTAGCAATATCTTATTGTGTGTATGTGCAATAAATCGGTCTATAAACGGCGAGAGTGGTTTTATTTTATTTTATTTTACATTTTTATGAAAACTTATAGCTAGGTATAGAATAATATTAATAATTTTAATCCCATAACCCAACTCGTATAAAGTTTAAATCATTAATTTTATTGTAAAAAAGCGAGGGCCGTTTGTATGCTCGGTTGCTACTTTTTCAATAAAAAAAATATTGTGTCGTCAATGTTTCAATCCGACGTCTCAAAGTGGGTAAAATTAACGTTTAAAGATTCTGTTACATATACAGGTCAAGCTAATAAAAAAGTGTTATAAAGTATCAGACATTTACATGGGAGACAAATATGTGGATAGGTAACGCTTTTTTCGATTTCAGTGTAAAATACTGATAGTTTGTTTTGGTGTGGACGCAATTCCGATGTGCAATGGGGCGCGAAGCGCTCCAGGGTAGGCAGGGGATCAAACCCTGTCTGCCTACAGTAAACAAAATTACATCTGGACTCATTGATACGAAACAGGTTTCTCGACATCGTAATGATTTTACACTAAATTTTATTTTAACTAAGGTAAATGTTATCACATAAGACTTTAAAACTTTAGTGTACTTCGATGATGAAGTAGTAGTAATAGGTAATCATAATGTAAGTAGTATGAAAAAGTTCCATGTGACACGATTGCTTATATGCCGGCCGACCTTTCTCAGGGTCCGGGGTTCGATTCGATCAAGTTCGTTCGGTTCGATCAAGAAAAAAAGAGAGGAAAGAAAGAAAATAACAATTTCGAAATCTAGATGTCTCTAAGATAAATATAGTACTTAAATGGAGTGGGAAATAAACATAAACAAAGCTAAAATGACGGACCCTCGTCATTTTCTACTTTGCTTATGTTGATTCCCCACTCCATCAAGTTAAGCGAAACACGACAATTAAAATTTATGGGGCTCGTCACATTTTACTACATAGATTTGCCTTGTTATAAATAAAAGGAACAAAGAATTATACTACAACAAAGCACTCACTACGTCTGTCCACTCAAATGTAAAAAATCAGTTTGCGTAATTTAAAATTGTATCAGGGCTTAGCAAATGACAGTGTATAAATACTACGAGTAGGACGGGTTTGTGCTTGAATTAATCTATGAGAATCAATTCGCATTTCGTCTGTAAAAAAAGCCATTTGCAAGCTGGCCCGACCACGCTTCACTGTGGCTTCACCGTAGCTTTACTGTGGTACACCACAGAGTTTTTATATGTGTATAATACATTATACACATATAAACCTTCCTCTTGAACACATGCTGATGTTGTAGGACTCCATGTTAAATGATGGTTTCATCAATGATGAAATGATGATTTCATCTACGTAAATCAAAGGAAAAATAGGTGAACTATATTTCTTCAATTTAACACAGAGCCCTGTAACAAAACGCAGGAAAGCGTAATGTTAAAAATTCCAGTAGGCAAAGCTGTGGGCACGAGTTAGTACAAAATATAAATGACGAAAAATGTTGAAAGCAGGTTCGTGAATTCAATTTCCTCTCTTTTTATGTATTCTGATTTCTGATGCGTAGGTAATAAGTATTTTTTCTGTAATCTGGCTTCTAAATGAAATTGGCAGGGATGGAATTATTACCTTTGACAGAAATATTTTTGACGCGGAATACGAACTTTCTATGAAATATTAATTTTGTCAATAATAATACTTAATTAATGTCGTTGAATTGTATCTGGCTTGAGGTATCAGCGCTGCGTTAATCTATTTATCCAGATTTCTTTCCTAATAATAAAATAACCTTGGAATGTACTGCTGACATATTTATTAAGATCCTATCTGAAATTGCTTTCGCTCGAGATGATCCTATTAGGTTATTTCTAACGTTCAACTGATTTTGTTCAGGATAATCGTTAGTCTAGGACTGTAGCGTTCCAGAGGTCACTCTAAATACTGAATCTGTAGTTTTATCTAAAGGTTCTTTCGTTTCGTACTGTATATACAATATACAGGCGTAGGCTCAATAGAGATTGAAGGATTTAGTCGTTTTATAGCAAAACTCTACTTTCGATGGCTATAACTTGAACGTAGTAAAAATGTTACATCTATTCAGTAGGGTACTAACTACTCTATAGATTTAGGAATTTCGAAGAATTATTAGACTGATCCGAAAAACTGGACTG
>DWNH01002014.1:0-10427 GCA_018249895.1 Tiana niger | reverse complement strand
TTTGTTCTGGGTGGGGATCGAACCCACGACCTCCCGTTTAGCAGTCAGGTTCGCTAACCACTAGACCACGAGGCCAGAAACCAGAAGTATGGTACTTCTGTGTTTCTGCCCTGAAGCAATTTATTGTGTTTCGGAAAAAAGGGTAAAGTTGCCGAGGTATACTAAGCACGAGGCCGATGTTTTTGGGTGCAGAAATCATATGCGGAGATACTCCTGGGCTTTTAATTTTCTATGAAAAAAAATGGCAAAGTCCATGCTGACACTAGAATAGTAGTATCGCTACTACATAGGTGTGATATAACGTTCTTCTTTTTTTGAAGTCAGTTAAAAAGTAATCAAAACAGCTCAAACTTAGCCTTCACCTGCAACACCTGCATATAACGTTTGACTCTCGTACTTGTATTGAAATTTCTATAGAGCAGGGACCGACCGCGCCAAATTGAATTTCATATAGTTGGAATTGACTAACTTACCGTCCACTTCAGCTAAGTTTTCTATTGCTAGGTACATCATGCAAACAAATAGTTTTCGAATGAATCGATTCGTTTCCAATATAAATAATATCTACGTTTTCAGCGCAAGCGAAACTTGATGAGTATTTGCCATTAGGTAATATCTATTTCTCTGCGATTGTTAAGTATGTATTTAAAAATATTTATGTATGGTTATCAGTTGTCTGGTTACCATAGCACAGGCGCTGCTATGGGGATCAGATGACCGTGTGTGAGTTGTCCCAAGATATCTTAATTTTAAAGAAAAAAAATTTAAAAAATGTAAACCTCTATATATTATTAGCACAGTAAAAAACATAAAATTGAAGAAAAAATAATAGAATTAACAAAAAATATTGTTTATGGGCAAGCGTTATTTCCATAATGCAAATGCTTTATCTTTGTCTAGGTACCTAATGAAAACAAAAAGCAGTTTTAAAGTGATTAGAGTTGCTTAGACAAAAAATAGTAACCACGACCGTGCTCTTGTTGGACTCGGCGATAAATAATTTAACCTACTTGTTCAGTATAAATAAGGAAAGTTATGTATATTTTCTACGAAATCTAATATTGTTATAGAAGATACTTTGTATAAAAAATTTGCGTTAAATAAATTACCGAAAATAAAATAGATAGAAAAAATATGACAAAACACGAAGTTCATTCCTCTTTTGTTTCACTGAACCGGATAATCCAGATTGACAGGGAAACTGTCAATGGCGTCAACAATTTTTCAAACCCTTCTATTGAAAACGTGGTTAGAAACAAAAGCTTTTATTAACTTTTTAGAACGGGATTAATGAGAATTTTTGGCATCGATTTGTTTCGGAATATATTTTTTTCCTTTAATACACCCTTTAGCTAGGCTTTAATAACTACATGTCCGCGCAGTTCTTGAAATTTTTGATGTATACATACATATGTACATACATAAAACTACCTGGAACAAGTGACTCAAAAGTTTAAGTAGAACTTCGAAATAGTGGTAATTCGTACAATGCAATTCGGCTGGGTTTTGTTCGAGAGACCGTGAAGTATCTTCTTGTCCAAAGTGTAGGTACTTTCAAGTCGAAGGGAAGTGCAGAAAGTTCGAGCAACGTTTATTGCCAGTGTTACCATATGCGCTAAAAAATTGTGTAAAATTGTGAAATCTCCGGGCAAACCTCCTATAAAAATAGCTTTGTCTGACAGTTTAGTACACCAAATTCTTTTTTTCAATGCCTTCAGCGTAGCGACGTCTAAAACATACATACATCACAACTAGCTGCCTTATAACTAGCTGTACAAGTCCGACCCATAGAAACCTTCAATAGAGTCTGTGAGAGCATTCACTACATTTTTCATATTCCGTCGCTCTAAGCTCGTGTACCGTCACAGCGCACGTTAGGCCGCGTGCACAACGGAGTGTGCCCGACCGTGAATACTGCGCGCCAATTACCGACTGACGTAAACCGAATACAAATATCACTCTGATGCCAGTGTGCAACTGTCTTTTGTAGGTTATAGGAGTGGAAAATGGAAAAGTCTGTTTTCTGCGTATCAAAGAACTGATGAAGGAGACCAATTGTGAGTGAGAAAAGATTAGTACGTTCGCCGCCCGTGGAACCGCCGCCACACCCAATTCTATCTCATCATTATATACATATGTATATGTTATTTATTGTATTTCGGAAGAAGAGTGTGGTTGCCGGAATTCACTCCATACGAGGCGGCCATCTTAGTCCTCAGAAGTATCTACACATCTATGTATTTACAATCTTAGGCAGGACCACTTAACCCTAAGTGGCCTGCAAGCTTTTTTGCTACTTTTATTCAATGAAAAAACTGCCTGACATATCATTGTCGCTCAAACATTAATGCTAGGAAGTTAAAATATAATATAGAGATCCCCTAACTAAAATGGAATAAACCTTAAGTTTTCATATTTTTCATAAAATTATATATTGTTACTATGGCATTTTTATTACCTTTTAATCGATGACCTTTTCATATTACAATGAATATGAATTGAATTGCATGATAATTGAAATATTATTAGAAAAATTTTGTCAAAACAGTCAAGAGAAGGACGCAGGCCCTTTTAATACAATTTAGCGTATTATGCACGTCGAGAACTTGCCTCGTTAGATAGAGCCCTTCTCAGACTTCGACAGACAGGAGTCAAGTCAAAGTTAATTCAATGGTGGTGAACCTCATGTTTTTTAAACAAAATAAATTTTCTCTTTTCAGTACCTTGCATTATATATCATTATCATATAAATCGTAATTGAAATTAAATTGTATATTTGGCTTTCGCACAGTGCATTCATTTCTAGAAGTATGCGTGTAAATTATTATAAATAATTTTAAGTGAGTAAAAAAACCTAACCTAACCTAACCAAGATAGGGAACCAAACCGACTTAAAAGGTAAGAAGTAATTATTTCAAATTCTAAAAATGTATATTGGAGTCTGTGCCGTTGTAGTTTCTGTCGCATAAATTGAGTCCAAAAACACACATACATTAACACAAGTCCAAATACACACACACAATTTTTGAAGTAGTTTTTTTAAGATATTTAATTTAAAATTCATTAATCTAATAAAAATATTAATAACAAAATCTAATGTTTTTTAAGCTTTTATCAGGTTGTATGGTTTATGATCGATTGGCCTCTTGGCCTAATAGTGACACTGACTGCAAAAGGAGATCGTGAATTTGATTTTCAATATTACGGAAAAGACTAGACAGAACATTCAAAAATATTTTCAAAAACGAATTAATATAGAGTTTTATTCCAAGTAACAAAAAACTAAGTCACGGACTTAATTGTGACTTAGTGGAAGAGGAAAAATAATTCCGAGATTAAATACCTTGGCGGCTTTCGTACCTAATTTAGAGTAAAGCTCGAAATTACCGGAGCATTTGGTAGAATGCTCAATTTACTCGGGGAGAGTGCCTGCAGGCTCTCGTAGTGATAACGATACTGATTGCTTTAAACGTAAAATAAAAATGTACACATCTCTCTTCTTTTGTCTCTCTCATTCTTTTTGCTTCTTTGCTTTTACAATCCTCGGGTACTGAAGCGTTAAATTAAATGTTTCGAGATTGGTAGAAAAACAAAAAATTCAGAAGAAATATGCTATTAAGTTGGATGTATCCTAAAACAGCTGGGAGAAAATGGTAAAAAAAGGAAAGTACCACCGTCACACCCAGATCTACCGTAAAGCAAATATTGTGTTTCGAAAATATGGTGTGGATGCCGGAGTCTACTAAATACGAGGCGACCATCTTTAGTCCTCTGAAGTAGCAACGCATCTATTTGCGATATCAGGTAGGACTATTTCTAATTTGCAAATGGACGTCTACCGGTTGCAGTAACCACTTTTATTTATAAAAGAAAGGTGGTGAGAGTTTTGTTACTTTTTGTATTTCATTGTTGCTTTATTTTGTTACGTTTTCAAAAACTTTTCCTAAATTCACAAATGAAATAAAATTGAAATTTAAACTGAACAATGTATGCCGGGTCAGTTAGTTCCTAATAGATCTAATTTCCGAGTGATGCTCCTTTCATACTGTGAAAATGAAAATTGAGGGAAAAATCGTCGCTTTACAAAGGGTTTTCTGATAAGGAGCGGTGTCGAGTGGGTTAGCCGCTGAATCCACGACAGATATTATACGTATGATATACGTTATAATACGTAAATATGTGGTTTGTTTATTGAATAAAAGTAACAAACGGTCATGCAGGCCACCTGGTATTAAGTGGTCCTTGCAACCCATCCACTTGCAACTTCAAGCAGTACCTTAGTCCTAAATGAGATCGCAAATAGATGCGTTGCTATTTCTGAGGATTAAGGTGGACGTCTTGTATTTAGTGCACTGCGGCCTCCGGAAGGAGGGTGTGGGACTTTCCCGGGCTTTTCCTTTGCCAACCAGCCAACATTCAGACCAAGAACAGAAATCTAAATTTTGCCCCTCCGGGATCCGATGCCGGGTCCATTCGAATGGTGGACCGGCATGGTAACCACTACACCACAAGGATCGCTTATGCCCCAAAACCACCTTTCAGTTGTGTCCCACAAAATACAGAGATTATTCTAGCTCGTATTATGGCCTTGAGCTATAGGGACGAGACTTGTTACCCTGGAAGTTCGTGCACATCTGCTGGTCTAGTCTAGACAGATCAGCTTTTACGAACTTTGTCGAACTTTTGTTCGGTATACATACCTATATCCGTATATGTAATTCATGATTGACTACTTAAATATTTAAACATTCAATTTGCAATTACGTGTCGATTTTGCGCGTGTAGAATAATTTAATAAAGACACATTGGGCCATAGTTCATTAGCGTCCGATTGACGGAAGTTTACCGAATGAAAATTGATTCAGTCCTTTAAATTCGTTTACCAGCTCCCGTCTGTCAATACTGGAGGCGTTATTAATCGGTGTAGGGGCTTTTTGCGATTTGATAAAGATTTTATTCTTTGCGCTTTTTTCATATACGACATGACTGGTGAGTGTCTGTACTTTTAACATAAGATTTTTTGTGCATACGACAGGTACAAAATTCCCAACGAAGACAAAGATATAATCATTTATTTGCACAACTATGGGCAGGCAAAAATTTATGCTTGCTGTTTCTGGTGACCGACATAGCTCTCAGAGTAAGCCAGTTGAAGTGGCAGTGGGCAGGGCACATCGTTCGCAGGACCGAATACCGATGGGGAAGAAAGGTCTTCGGACGGAGAGGAGACCACGTGATATCAAAAGGAGAAGATGTCAGGAAACCGCTGGTTTCAAAAAGCCCGGACGGAGTGGCACCAACTAGGAGAGGCCTATGTCCAGCACTTAACAGGCAAAGACTGATGGGCGAATGGATAGCATTAAACTTGTTCTATACCTACCAAGTAAGATAATAAAATAAAAAATTTTGAATATGTTTTCATTTAGTTTTTAATGATTTTTCTAATATTTTTGTGTCTAGTTAGTAAAAATATACACAACAATAAGGACTTTTAGTTTAACGTAAGGAGTATCTAAGTAAAAAGCGGCACAGAAATTGTAAAAAAACACGGCCTAATCGGCATTTAAAATCCGATTGATTTTGGTAACTTTTCCCAACAATTTTCAATTTCAATTCGAACAAAACATTCGAAAAAAAGAATCTAAGTGGGAGTTTGGAAGAAAAAAACATAACTTTTGAACGTACATTCAAAGCCAACGCTTTTATTGTTCCGAAAGTCCCTCGCGTTGACTTTTAATTAAAGTCCCTTCGTACTCTCCATTATGCAGGACATTTTTAACAAGTCCCCGACCAAGGGCTCGTGTGTGCCGAATTGTTCGGGTGTCCCTTCTCTATTACTATGCCTATAGATAACTGTTACGTAAACGCAAGCTCGCCATAGTGTCGGGACTATAGCTCGACTAGTAGACAAGCATATACATATGTACCTACAGTTTAACAAAGTTACTTGTTTCGAGATAAATGCGATATTTAAATAAATAATTGGTCATGCTTTACCTTCGTAGCTTTACATGCTATGAACACATGCTTACAAAGATAACGACCCTAAATTACATTAACATAAATAACGTTCGATGCATTTTAATTCTTATTATTCTGTATGTCTGTACGTCGATCACTGCGCGTTTTTTGTCCAGTTTGCGTTATTATGTGTTTTTCTCGAATACACTAATACGCGATATAAATTTGGTGATGATCTGATGATGAAGCCTAACAAAATTCCTCGTTTATGTATATTTAGCGATAGCTATAAAATGTGTAGACTGATTTCAATTATCCTTTTTCTGTTCGAAAAGGGTTACTACATCACACTTAGTCCCACATTAATTACATTGAAACGGACTTCGGAATTACAGCAGAGAAGTTATGATAATTCTAAGTCAACTATACACTTATCTTGGTCTTTGAACATAAACTATGGAACTCCATAACGACAACCAGGACACATATAATAATTGATGGTATTTACAATAAGTCCCAAGCAAAACGAGGGGAAGAACTAAAAAGTATGAAGAAAAATAACAACCTATTTCAGAGTCAAACAATTTATTTTGAACTCTACAATTAAAGCGTATTTGTTTTAGTTTTTTTAAACTATAATTAATATTTGTTCCTGTGTGTGTATTGAATATTTGCTGACATTGACTTTATATAGAGTGGTACTTTACCTTTACACGTTAATAAAATATTTTGTCACGTTCTTGGTTCACATAATATAGCAAACAAACACACTATATATCGCTTACTCCGTATTTTGAATTTAAAATCAACGTATTATCATCAAGTCAAGGCTTATCGCATATTTTTAGCATCTCAGTGAAAAAAGCAAGGCTCATTAAGCGTGCATTTACGTCGACGATCGTGTTTCAGACTTCTATTCCTCTTTGGTTAAGATACCAAGCGTTTTTCAACTCTTGTGACACGATATGATGCAAATTTATGCTAAGTGTACGGCTTTGAAACGTATAAAAGACGGAAAAAAACACTTGTAAATTGTAATTTTTTTAAGTAAATATACAGGTTATTAGAAACAGAAAACCACGCGTAGATCATCGTAAACAATATTGGTTATAAATTAAAAAAAAAACTCGGATGTAATTAAATAATACTGCAATCATATTAATAATTTACCATTTTTGTAGTTAAAACTTAGTACCTACCTCTTAATGAAGAATATAGGTACATATTATACATGTAAAAGTAGATAAGTGTATGTATGGATTACTAAAGGGTTGGACCGATTTTGACAAAATTTTCAGGCGATCCTGTGAAGTGATCCTGTGAAGTTTGACCGTGATCGGATCAACCGATTTTGAATATATAATAACCGAAAATGATGAATATAATAAAAAAAAAATAGTTTAAATATATATTATTAAGTACTAACGGCCTGCTGTGGAAAGTAGCTCTTAAATAAACATGACGAAACAAATTTAAAGGAGAATGAACTCGAAGTCTGGAAACTATAAGAATTTTATCGAAACTCTGCTAAATATAGGAAAACTACTGAGGCTTCCAAAAGCCATCTTGGCATTAAACCAGCATACAAAATTAAGTATTCGTAATAAACTAATAAATATACCGAAAGAGCGGTCGAAGATTCCCGCATAAATGTTTACAGTGATCTCAAAGGCAGTATTGTTCTTAACTCAGAATTTTCACGCAGCCAAGTATAATCTGGTAATATTTCACCGGAACTAAAGCTCCGATGAAACAGGGCATTTTCTGGACATATCGCTTTGATTTATGGACTGTTTAAGTACCCTTTAAAACTACGGCCGAAGAAAGTCAATATTATCCCCTAAGAAGAATTTGGCAATTCACAAACAAGAATGGGTTTATAGGCTTAATTATTTCGATAGGTGGTAGGCTGTCGCCTGGGGAAGCACCACCGCCACACCCATATCTACCGTAAAGCAATTTAATGTGTTTCGGAAAGAGGGTGTGGATGGCGGAGTTCACTAAATCTTAATTCACTAAATCTAAATAAAGTTCACTAAAAACTAAATTAAGTAACCTTTAGTAAACGATGTTCTTTTCTCTTTTCGGTTACGTTGCCGATAAAATTCTTTTTCTTTTACCTGTAGCATAAATAAACAACTTTTTCAAAATATTTAGTTTTCTAACATGCGCCTGACATATCCGATTCTGCGGCGACACTGAGCTCATACTCTACGGAACGCAATTTGTGCCTTGCAATTTATGTTCCCGCTTTATGCAAAGAAGTGACATTAAAGCTACAAAAGTTGTATGTCACAGAATAATATCAGGCTGACCGAGATTTTCTTGGAGCTATTGTGAACTTTTATTTACGTTGCACAAGTATATTTGCCATTTGTACTACACACTGAGCAGTCAGTTGTTTGCGATGCACTATTATACTATTTTCCAGTATGTAGTTTGAAGATTTTTATAGGCTTAGAAGTTATTTTATGAATATTCTTGTCAGTCATCGCTTCAGACTTATTTTAGACAGCAGTGAGAGGTCCGCAGTTGAATTTAGGCCTATCATTCATATATGTAGATCCGGTTTCAATTCCCATACGCATTTCTTGTTTGTTAAAGTTGTATGTATAAAAAAAATATCCCTGGAGCATAAATGAAGGGAAACATTGCAGGGAAAACCGCTAAAATTATATAATGACGTGCTCAAAATGCATCTGATGTCATCATAAATATGTGTACATACATACGCATAAAATTCGTATAGCAGGTACCAACGTGATGGACCTTCATCTGAAACCCTTTATCATTAAAGAAAGGATATCAGAAAATTAAATAACAGCAAAGTAGTCTTTAAGAATATAACTAGAACTGCATTGTATTTACCTCGCCTATTTGTAGAAAATCACAAATGAAAATTCCGGCTCATAGTTTCATCCGGCATTATTGGACAAAGAGTCTCTGTATTAACAGATATTCTATTATTTGAGTTTGTATTGCTATAACTCTCTAAAATGTATACTTACTGTTGTTTTGTTATACAAAACAAACTATAGCGTAGCCAAATTCCGTTGGCACTGTTTGACTGCCATAATAGGTAATCCAGGTAAGAATTAAATCAGGATCATTCATTAAGTAAAGTCGTTTTTTAAATATGTTACTCTGTTTAGCTACTATCAACTGTTTCATTAAAGATTTATGGATTACAAATCAATATTTATATTATTTTGTTCTATATCGGCTTAATTATGTATATGAATAGATAATATTGATATCATTACTATTTTTACACTGGATTGATAGAATGGTCAATGTAAGACTGGACTTACATTCAGCCTACGTTAAATGGCGATGATAGATGTACTAGACTGTGTGAGATAAGTACTAAACTTATTGGGGATTAACCTTAAATATATGGTGTGGTTTGAAATGAGTACATTTCGTATGTTCCTTTTGATTTCACATAAAGGCAATCAAATTACTTTTAGTTCAATATTTTGAGGTTTGCAGTGAATTTTTATTTATTAATTGCAAAGAATCCAGTAACGCGCGGTTTTTTATTCATTTTCTTTGGTAAATTATTCGAGGCCAAAACGTGATATAAATCTACAGTGTAAACGCAGGTCTAATATGTCCGCATCCGTCATTATTCCAAATACACGAGTTTGTCATTTGTGCGAGCAATTTACTTACGAGTGTGGAACCCAAATCCTAATTACATTTTGATGAAGGCGTTTATTACGTCTTTGGAATATTCGAGAATGATGTCAGTTAAAACAGAGAGCCATGGTTTTAATGACGTTTTACTGTTTAACAATTTATAAGTTAAATTGAATGTGTAGTAGGAAATGAAATGAGATAGTTTTGTTTATTACAAGATATTTACATATACAAAATAAAAGTCAAAAATTAGTTTCGGCGTTAGAATCCGTTTGGCTATAATTTCACCAAACTCTGTATGGTGTTGATGAATGTTATAAGAGTTTGATTATAATCAGAACGAGATTCAAGTATCAAACTAGTTAATTAGTGTATTTAAAAATTTGATGAATCTCGATGTAGAAGGAAGATGCACCAATCGAATAAAAATATAGTGCCCTTTTAAAAAATGATATGAATAAAACATGACACGAATTGTCTTAAGTGCCAATCCATTTGAATTGCCAGCATTTTGTTATTTGTAAAACAAAAATTATATAACATTTATATGTATATGATTGATATGGGTCTTTTGATGAGGATTAAGTCACGAATTTATATTTATTAAAATCAAATCATTAAAGTAAACCATAATAAAATTAATCATTTCTATAATTTCAGAGAACCGAATGTCGGTATAAAAATGCGTATGAATAGAAATTCGATGAAATATTCTAACCAGAAATCTGATAAACATACATAATTTTTTTTTGTAAATACATACTTATATAGATAACAATACACCCAGCCACAGAACAAATATTCGTGCTCATCACACAAACATT
>DWNH01002013.1:0-10427 GCA_018249895.1 Tiana niger | reverse complement strand
TATTGCAGTGAACATTGGTCCAGGCGCTCTAATATTAAAATTTATCGCATCCACGACAAAATGAATGAAAACCTCTTTCACATACTCAAAACAATATCTGACCGTGTTCAATTTCAAATTGATCTAGCTTCTGACATTGACTTCTTAACAAGAGTTTGTCCTTTGTTATCAATTCAGTTCCTATTTAAACAATTACAATTTTTATGATTAAAATCAGAGAAAATATTGCTGTGTGTGTTTTTGTTCGATGGTATTGTTGTTTTCCAAACATAATTAAATTAATAAAATAAAAATATACATAATATGTATCTTGGGACAACTCACATACGGCTATCTGACCCTAAACGAGGCAGATCCTGTTCTACAGTAACCAGACTATTAATAAACATACATAAATATTTTAGATACATACTTATATAGTCAGCTTTACACCCACACACACACATTAATTATCATGATCAACATACAAATATTGATGGGAATCGAACTCACAACCTCCAATTTAGCAGTCAGTCTAACCACTAGACGATTGCAGTTATTGTAGGATGGTCATTGTATTAGTGTACTTATCCCATATCTGATAAAGAGAATATCGTTAATATGTATATGTAGTGTCGTAATGACGGGTTTTTAGTGTGATACGAGTATATATGGTAACAAAACAAATGCGGACAATCAGTAAAGGATTAGGGAAATCTATCTAATACATTATATGTATTTACCTATAGTCATATATGTCGTGAATGAGTGATTTCATAAAAATATAATTAAAATACTTTACATTTTATACTTCACTTTATAATGTGAAAATCAGTATATTTGATAACCGTGCAACATATTTCCGTTCTTTTAGGAGAACTGTGCTTCAGCAAAGTGATGGCATTGAAGGAGGCTTAGGTAAATGTTTAAAATTATTAATCCTATGTTTAAGTTTAAAAATATTAATACTATATTCGTAGGAATATAGTATTAATATTTTTACTTAAGATAGTAGTATCTTATTTATTTTAGCTATTGCGATTATTATTTTTAAGAGTGGAAGGTTCGTCGCCTTGAAAGTACCACGGTCACACCCAATCTACCCTAAAGTAAATTATTGTGTTTCTGAAAAAGGGTGTGGTTGCCGGACTTCGCTAAATACGAGGCGATCACCTTAGTCCTCAGAATTAGCAACACATCCGTGTGCGGTCTCAGATAAGACTAATATTGTATTACTGCATGGAGTTGCATATGGATGTCCATGGGCTGCAGTGACCACATTAAAACCAGGTGACCTGCATGCTCGTTTGCTATATTCAGTAAAAAAAGTATTACATATTGTGTGTCTACATAATTATATTGTTGTTGTTATATGCAAGCAGTCAATAAACCTTCTCGATGTCTGAAGGACCTTTTAAAAATATTCTAAATTACATAGTATACCAATCAATAATAACTGGTAGTTTATTATAACTGTTGTAGGATTTATGAAAAATTACAATACTTAATATTTATCTTTGAATTAAAGTAATTATTTGAAAATAAGTCTCAGCATGAAAGCCCTTGTTATTTAAAGGAAGCTTAGATACGTCAACTCACATGGAACCAGTGGTTTGTAACCTAATCTTGTTATTTATTTGCAGGTGCTCCAATTTGGTATCTAACACTAGCCCTGTTTATATCATGGTTTATAATCTTCGCCATAGTGTCTCGGGGTGTCAAAAGCTCGGGCAAGGCTTCTTACTTTCTCGCCCTATTCCCATATGTCGTTATGATTATTTTACTAATCAGGTCAGTTTTTCACTTGTTATAATTTAGGTTATTAATTAATAGTGTTATACCAGCTAAATAAGTAGTACCTTATAGAAAGTGTACGTCGTAAAGTAAGTACGTGAGTACGTACGTACGTAAGTAAGTCGTCGTACGTAAAGTCGGCGTTGGATTGATAGCAACGCATACGAGTAGCTGTCGCGTGTTCTCACAGTCAAGCTGAAGCTGCGCTGCAGACTGTATAATGTAATTATAACTAATTTTAAAGGCGTACCGAGAGTTTTTTTCCGCCGGCTTTTTTCTCCCGGTCAACAATAGCTAAAAGAGCGCCTAAAGCCGATGAACTTATTCATTTTTTGACTTTCATTAAGTGTATGTAAATACCTTATAATGAATAAAACAATTTCATTTAATATATACACATGAATATTACACGTTGTACACACACAAATGCACATAGTCGATGAATAGCTGACCCGTGTGGTGTAGTGGTTACCATGCCGGTCCACCATTCGAAGGTTCGATTCCCGGCGGGGCAGAAGTTTAATAATAATAATAAACTTTATTAACAAAAAAGTTGTACAAACACTAGCTTAAATTAACAAAACCATTTAGAGTACAATGTACAATGTTTTTAGAGTTTATAGTGTTCGTTGAACTCTGATACCCATGCTAAGATCAAACTTATGTTAAAGTTGTGTAAAAAAAAAAGTTTAAATGATAAATTTAGATTTCTGTTCTCGGTCTGGGTGTTGTGTAATTGTGTTTGTGTGTGACCATGGTACCCACGACGCAGGATCCTAAAATCCTAGTGGGGCTATGAGTGCGAAGCGTTATAATAAAAACACAAAGTAGAAAATCAAAATCGTATATTTCGCTTATAACTTAAACATTTACGTAATTTTAAAAAATATCCTCTCGTATTACGACTCTATATTAATCGTAATGACAATACATCTTTAATAAATAACTAAGATACAAAATTCACTAATTCGTTAAAACTTCAACAGTTCGAGGCTTAGACAGACGGCTTGCGTGTTTTAAATTATCAACTGCATTGAGGAAAAACACATAATTGACAATTCAATAATATACTTTTATTGTAGACAAGTTACAATTACAAACATTTTTTAATCAATTATATGCATTTGGCTGGCCTTTGACTAGCCTCGTGGTCTAGTGGTTAGCGAACCTGACTGATAAACACGAGGTCTTGGGTTCGATCCGGACCCAGAACTAATGTTTGTATGATAAGCATGAATATTTGTTGTGTCTGGGTGTAAAAACAATTAAAATAAATATCGAACCAACGACCTCCGATTTAGCAGTCAGGTTCGCTAACCACTGGACCAAGAGGTTAGTCAATATTAGTTTAAATCACCTGATTATTATGTTAAATACATCAAACAACCGCCAAATTCATATTATATGTTATATTATAGATTGCGCCGAATAGTGGTTTCACCGAACAACCGAATACCGAATACTATTAGGTTTAACATCTACCGAACCGGATATTCGGCTGAATTATTCGGTTTACCATTTCATTGTTTTTAAAGTGTCTCTGTGTCTCTATATATCTTTGTTAGTGTCTATAATTGCTTTATTTTATTAGCTTTACTCAACACATTTTTCATAGGATCTCTTTGACTTATAATATAACATAAATCTTAAATAAAAAGTTTATGTCTTTTAGTTCCAAACCGTGTCGTGTAGCCAAGAAAATAGAAATACTCACACCGAATATATTCAGTACCAAAACCGAATAATTAAGCCGAATACAAATAGTGCAAAAGACGCCGAATACCGAATACCAAACGAATATTCGACGCATCTCTAGTTATTTATGTTACACTTAATTACAGCGTGGGTATAGATTTAAAAAAAAATACAAGAAAATCTTTCACAAAATACTATTTCTACATCAACAGCACAGCAGTCAATAGAAATGACATCTAGGAGCCTCAACTGAACCATTATCAAACTAAAATAAATGCAGGAAATACAAAAACCCATAGTATTGATACTACGCGTCAGTACGATGCGACTACCTCACTACCGTCTAAAAAAAAACTCTATTTGTAGACTTAAAATTGAGTATACAGTGTGTGCCTTCAAAGATGGTATGAGTTTTAATTTATATTAGACTAGCGGTCCGCCCCGGCTTCGCTCGGGTTAAATACAACAAATCAATAATTATAAACATTACAAAAGGGCTTAGTTTTGAAAAGAACTTTTATTGTGAAAATAGTACTTATTGCAAATTTTCACGTGAAAAAGTGGTTATTGTGACATAACTGTAATAGTTAGACATATGGCATCGCTGACTTTTTTGTAGATATTTATGTCCTCTATAAAATTGTAGTACATTATTTTGCTCTATTGTCAATAGTTTTCGCAGCGTATGCGACATTAGGTTTTTTTTTGCTATTTTTTTCACACTTTGGGTTACATTATTGAAGTTTTCATACGGATCCCTAAAGCTTTTGAGAATATTATATAGTCTATGTTCAACACGGATAATGTAGGATTCTAATGGTGAAAGAATTTTTCAAATCGATCCAGTAGTTTCGGAGCCTTTTCAATGCAAACAAACAAACAAACAAACAAACAAATCTTTCCTCTTTATAAAATTAGTATAGATACTATAGTTATATGCGTATCATAATATTATGTTTTTTAAGTTATGTGTAAATTATGTTCTTCATAATGTTCGTGCAGTAGTCTGTTAAGTCTACAGTATGTGCTCAGTATGGATTAAAGAGATAAGCCCATAAGCTTATTAATTTGACTGACATTCCTGACCTCCTATGACCATCGTGGATACCAGGAAACCCTCGCCACGTCCGTCCGCTGTATAACATTTGCATATACATAGATGGTTTTATCGGTCTAGGAATTTACCTAATTTCTAAATGTCATTGGTGCGTAGAAGATTGAGAGCGCGGTCAAAAATGAAAATAAATATAAGTTTTTTAGGTTGAATACGATTCTTTGTGTAATAGATATGTGTGTATTTATATAATACTAAAATAAAGTTTTCGTAAATTTCGGTTGAATTTTGACCTATAAGCGACAACAAGTTTTTTGAAGTACTTAAATTTAATGAGAAACCGCTCGCTCATAATGAAACGACTACCCAATCCATAATCTCATATATTAAAAGCAATAGGCTATCCTACACGCCTATTTCGTGTATTAGGTCTGTAACGACGCTGTTTCTAACGTGACCCATTTGATTGTCATATAACTATCATCGAAATCCGATTTGTTCATTTTAAACCTTAAACTATGGTTATAAAGTTCAAATTCGCTATTTGAAGTATCCATTACTTTTATCAAATCCGGGTACCTAATGATTTTTAAATTATATCGTTAGATGTAACTGAATATAAAGCACTGGTACGTAAGCTTGGTTTATTTCATTTTTGTATTATTGCACGCAAGGAAAGCATTGTTAAACAACTGTAGTATTGTGATAACTTTCAGTGGGTCCATCCATCAGCCTTTAGTTGTCCACTGCTGGACATAGGCCTCCCAGTTGGCGCCACTCCGTGCGGTTCTGAGCCCTTAGAATCCAGCGTTTTCCGTGGGTACATTACTAATTTTCATTCCTAAAGATATAAATAAACAGAAACAAATATTTTTTTTTGTAATTAGTGCATTAATTGTAAGCTATTGTTATCCCTAATAAAAATTAAAAAAAAATAAAATACAACGGATAAACTAATACAACTAAATAAATATGAGCTTTTCAGAAATGGGTACTTCAGACCGTGGAATGAAAATCAAGAGTAAACAAGTCCTTAAAACCTTACATTAATTTTATAGATGACATAACAAGTGTAATGTACGCTACTGTTTTCGTAAATTAGAAGTAATACAATCACGAACATTTGTTCTGACAATTTTTATGTCAATACTAGCTGACCCAGCGAATTAATTGAATTAATTACTTTTATCTGTCATTTACGTTTAGCTGTCATTTACGTTTTGTTATTCCATTGTTTTGGTTATACCACTTTTTTAAGTTTTAGGAATGCGGTCGAACGGGATTAAACATATCCTATGTCCGTCTCCTGGTTCTAAGCTACCTCCCCACCAATTTTCGGACAAATTGGTTCAGCCGTTCTTGAGTTATAAATAGTGTAACTAATACGACTTTCTTTTATGTATATAGAAGATGTATATAGATATAGAATATAGATATAGATATTGATTTTTAGAAAGATCTTTAGAAACAAATACAATTTAACATTGGCACATCGTATGAGATTTTACAACACAATGTCGTAAACATTAAGTTTATTGCTAAAAGCTACTAATGGACTTACATAACTAAACGTATGTACCTAAGCCATACAAAGACCTTTAATTAGTTGAGTGGGGAAAAATGGCTGCCTTGTCGTTATAAAGCGAGACTTCATCACGTGAATTTTGCCCCATTTCTCAAAGAATACAAGTGTTAACGGTCTCTTTTTCTTTGTCGACACAATATTTGTTTAATAGCGGTAATTTGTACTTTCTCGCCTTTTTAGATAGCCTCGTAATAGCTGAATTATAATTATGTTGCGTTAAGAGAACGAGACCTAAATTAAGATTTATATTACCTAACTACTTAAGTAAATAGTAATTTTCTTATCAAGTGAACGCCATTTCGAACTTAATGGCATAATGAGGAAGACAAAGAAGATAATGATAAACCATGTACCAGAGATAGCTTCTTATGAATTAAGAGTTATTATAATTTTCAAGCAATACGGACAGGTAAAAATAAAGTTGAAAGATTCCCTTACATAGAAAGATATATAAATAGATAAGTCAAGCCAATAAAAAGCCAAAAAAGAATCAATTAGCTCATGAATAGAAGGATGTTCTCCGGAGTTGAATAAGCGATCACAAGTGCCGATCAATTAAATAGTGTACGCTTTTGATAGAGAAGTAGTCGTTAAGTAAAGTCGGAGTCAATTTGAAAACATCTGAATCGGATTGACTAGTAGCACTTATCTCAACTATTATAGAAATCTGATGGACTATGCTATAAGCCACCATAATTCTCGGGAAAACATCCATTTCATTAAAGAAATTGTAAGGGTACCTTATTGAAAGGATCGCAGCTAACAAAATAGACTCGGAACTAGAGTACATTTTTGCATCATACGTAGCACAGCGCCGTTCTCGGGGGTAGCGAAGCATAAACGGGATCAATGCCCGGGATAATCGAATAGTTAACGGATCGAAAAATAAATCTTTCTTTAGCTAAAATAAGTTTAATATAAAATCTCAGGAAGGATTTGCAGTACCAACGTACGGTACGAATTTGATGAAATGTTTTGAATAAGGCTTTTTAAAGTGCCCGGTAGAAAATGTGTCTTTTAAAGATGAGTATAAAAATTTAAACTCTATCTTTCCGACTCCAAATGCTCTACGGCTCAAATAATAATAGCAAAAAACTCATAATATGTCAGGATTTAAACAACGAAAAGGTGTACCTACCACATTCTGCTACTGCTACTGTTTTGGATTAGTGATTGGAGAAGCTCCACCATCACCTTTTACACCGTGAAATGATAGTATTATTGTTGTACCGTATAAATGGGTTCGGTAGCCCTACGGTACCAGTCGACGCCCTACCTACCATATGACTGATAATCGTGAACCAGTTACCGGAGAGCAGGAGAGTTGGGTATGGGAGAAGGTAACTAAGCAAAAGGCAACTAAAGGGGTAAATCTGACGAGTGTCCTCAGCCTCACGCTTCCACCGCGTGGTCGGTGCCTTGCTATGTAAAATGGCCGCTATCAGCACAATATTATAGTGTAACAGCGAATACTCAGCTACTTATAATATACGCAATATATCCTTCTCGTGAAGTACTGGTAGTATCTCATCTCGTACACAGATGCGTACCTCCCCCAGGTAGGACTTTAGTATTACTTATTGTTCGAAGCAAATGGGGTCCGGGTTCGAATAAAAGTCTAACTGGGGATTAATAGTACAATTACTTTTAAAAATTACATCCTGCTCCCTATATCTATTCGCTTTTGCACAGAACACCTTACGGTCTTTCGTTGTCCTCTCTCCTTATATTCGTCGTTTCACCATTTCACTTGCACACCTTCGTTCAGTAACTAATTTGGACTAAGTTTGATACTGTGTTTTCACTGAACGGAGCTTCGGACATTGATAAGGGTTAGGATTAATTAAACATACACGAAGAAATTACGGATGCCACCAATAGTGATTATTTTAATATTGTATTAGTTCGGCTGAGCATGTACTCTCAGATTTCTACCCGTTTCGGTGTCCTCAGATTCTTTTGGTAGCGTAAGGTTCATCAAGAGAAGACTGTCAAAGTTATTTCTCGTATACACAATTTTTACAGTTACGTGATCTTGTCACTAAACCTACTATACTATAGCGATAAGTTATGAAACAATAATGAATATATAGAGTGTAATGGATGGTGTAAGGAAAACTGATTACAGGGCCCCACCCATAGGTAGATATAGGCGTAGCGGTGATACATCTCACTCACTTGTCGTCATACATCTTCTTATTGACTCACTTATTATTTTGGTAGCTTAAGTGGTAAATATAAAATGTGTTTTTTGTAGTAAATTAACATGTTTATGTCGTTGCTCGTCAGTACCTTTGATAGTCTTCTCAAGGACATCCTAGCAATTTAAGGCCTGTACCTGAGATCGCAAATAGATACGTTACTATTCTGAGGTCTATGATGACCGCCTCGGTTTTAGCGAACTCAAGGTACAACACCCTTCTTCCGGAACACATGAAATTGCTTTATGGCATATTTGGTGTTGACGGTGGTACTTCTGTACACGTTTGTACATAGTATGAGCTAATACTTATAAACTACGTGGTGACTTTGTATGCGAAAGCAGCGGTAGCGAATAGCGAATAGCGGAATAGCGTTGTATTGTGAATACTTTTTCATCTCCATTAATATTTATATTGAGGTTGTCTCATTTTCGAAAAAGTTTTGATGAGATTTATAGTTGCTGAAGCTATAATTTCTTGTTCTGATAAATTGTTTAAAAACTATGTCTCGTACTTTTTTCTGACATTTTAAGGTCGAAAAATTCCAAATCTTTATCCGTTTTTCGGTATTTACGGAAGTTCGGCAAGTGGCTGGAACGCTTGATCGTTTCCAAATGCCACGTAGACACAGGTTTCGTCAGGTAATACGCGTATCTCTGATTTTAATTTCATTAGGTATATTAATAAAAAGTTGGCACCCTAAAAAATCCGATACTCATGGTAAATAAACCGGCTCACGTGTTTTTTTCGGGGTTATCAGAGTAGTGTTGTGCCTGACCGAGATTCTTCTTCATGAGCGTAGGTCACGGGGTCATCATCAACCCATCATAGTCCCACTGCTGGGCACGGGTCTCCTCTCGAATGAGAAGGATTTAGGCCGCAGTCCACCACGCTGGCCAAGTGCGGGTTGGTGGACTTCACATGCCATCCGAGATTTTTTTTTAAACTCTCAGACATGCAGGTTTCATCACGATGTTTTCCTTCGCCGAAGATATAAGATATTTATTTTTTAATTTTTTAATGCCTACTGTATTAAAAATCATAACTATGCATATGTACATACATACATAGTCATAACTGTTGCATTAACTCTATAACGAAATTTGTTCTGTTTGTGTTCCTTATTGAGTTATATTTAAACAATTAGGAAATTTTACAGACTTGTATTAGGTAGAGAATAGGAGAGTGATCTTGTAATAAGCTAACAGCTTCTAGAAGTGACAGACTACAAAATACACAATAGTTATTTTAGACTTATATTTGTTATATTTCTTGTAATAACTATTGCTTTAACTCGATAACATATTGATAAAGCTGAAACACCAAGTGCCTTTTTTGTAGACTTATTGTACAAAATGTAGAGATAACTTTGCATTAATAGATTTCACATTAATTTATATCTCAGAGCAATCTTATTGACGGATAAGTGACTAACTAAATCGAATTACACAAATCACGAATTAGTTGTGAAAACTAGCAATAGGTGGCGTTATCTAGTCATAGCTTCTCTGTTCGATAGATGTCTCTAGGAGAAAGCACTCTACAACTCTACAACACAAACTATATTAAGAATTCAAGTGACTGTTTCAACTTTTCTAGCGTATAATATAGGTACATACCTACAGATACTATCGCAATAAGTTTAGGTACATATTGCACCAAATTAAGTATCTAATCTAAATATTGTTGAACGAAAGATAGAAAATATGTACACAAATACATTATTATAAATTCATAACGAAATAATTAAAATTGATTAGTTCGTTAATCGAGTCGATCACTTATCTATTTGCTCACTATCGTCAAGTGTATAGTAAAATTAATTGAATTTAAAAATACATGATGTATGGAAATACCAGAAACATATTAATTATACAAAAACAATCTTCTCTTCAACATCTAATTTTTTGATATTATGTTTGTAGGTATAATAACATAATTATCTCTTGTTGATTGATGAGAGTTCAATGTTCTTATTTTATTTTATTTTTTTTATTTATAAAATCAAAAATAAATACATTTTATTTGTATGTGAGTACCCGTAAAACCCACTTGGGGTTTGTCTTGGATACTGAGACACTAATGAGCTAGCCACACAATCATCTCCATAACAGACAAC
>DWNH01002012.1:0-10429 GCA_018249895.1 Tiana niger | reverse complement strand
GCTTTGAGCGCGGCGACCGAATCAAGAAATTCCGTAACGAAATTAAAACCTAACACCCCCCACTCCGCCTACCATGTTCGGCCGAGCGTTCGCTTAACGTGTATGTATGTATATGGTACGACTGTACGTGTAACTTGAATTAATATCAAAGAAAAAACTTGAATGAATATCAAAGTAAAAAAGTACTGCATAAATAAATAAATAATTATAATTGCATAGGTTGATAAAAAATGCTATGCAATAGCTTTACCGCGGCAGTCCCCGAGTGCCGCGCGTTTTTTTTATAATTCTTTTCAGATAATGAATGTGTGTAATGTAACATTTATTATATTTTTAATCTTTTACTTGTTACAAACTTACATATATACAAATGTATGTCGACATTTATTGTTTTGCTGACTGTCCGTCCGATGTTATTTTATTGACAATAAGATTCTGATAATAAAAATACTGAATGAAATTTTTAAAATTAAACTTTATTGTTTTGTTACTGCTGACATTTGCAGTTTTAATTTATAAAATTTACATATACATACACACACACTTACACACTCATAATTACATACACACACACACACTCAATTACATACACACACACAAACTCATAATTACATACACACACACACTCATAATTACATACATACACACACTCATAATTACATACAAACACACTCATAATTACATACATACACACTCATAATTACATACACACACACACATAATTACATACACACACACACTCATAATTACATACACACACACACACACACACATAATTACATACACACACACACTCATAATTACATACACACACACACATCCATACACACACCCTCGCTTGCACACTTTGTAGATTGTTGCTAGGAGTGCTGACAATATAATGGTCGTAATTTTTCGTATGACGATGTAATAGTTGATGGGGCAATACATTCCATGGTTGACAAAGATCATGAATCAAGTATTTCATTTTGAGTTGTTTGAATATTTTTATTCTATGGTCTTTTGATATAGCTCTCAGAAGCAGGTTTTTCTTGTATCTTGTTTGAAAAACTAATTTACTGGTGTAAATCAAACAATAAAATTGTCAAATTAGTTTGGATCACCATTGGTTGAATCAGTGCAGTGCAGTTTAGTAGAAGAAACATCCCAGTGACGCATTTATCTTCTGTGTCAGTACAATCCAATCATATTGGTAGCATTATCAAGAAGCAAAACGCACTTTGAGGAAAATTGTGTAATGCTGTAACCCATTAATATTATAAATGTGAAAGTGTGTTTGTTTGTTTGTTCCTCTTTCAGGTCGCCAGCTATTATATGATATGGTTTATATGTTGGGAGATAGTTAGGAAGCTCTCTTTCATTCCCATGAGAATATCGATATTTTGTTAGTCACTAGATATTTAGTTAGACGTTAATAGATAGCGTTAGTAAAATTCATTTGCAAGTTCTAAATCACGCTATCAAATGCTACATGTCATTTACTTAAGTCAAAGGCAACTAATAAATTCAACTGAATTTTGAATTCGTGCTGGATACGTTGTTGTTTGGTTTTATATTAATATTGCAAAGGAATAAGAAATAATAAGACATAAGCTTTGATTTCGGTTTTGGTTTGTTTCGTGAATTGGTTTTGTTTGGATGTTTAGATTTGTTACTCAATCACGCAAAAACGGCTGAATCGGTTTGGATGAAATTTGGTACACAGGTAGTTCATAGCCTAGATTTATACATAGCATACTTTAACTCTGTTAAAGGCCATGGGTAGACAAAAAATAGCATGGGCGAAGCCGCGTGCGAAATCTAATGTTTTTATAATATTATGATTACAAGCTTTAACACAAAATGCATTTTTTCTATAATTCTGGCGTTCTAGAGATTTTTAAACTTTGTGGCCCCCTATTAAAAAAGTTTGCCCACCACTGGCTTACGATCTTATGTTTTCTTCCACCCACTTACGCAACCTAATGACATCAATCTTTCTATCGCTATCTATACAAGCGGCTATCACAATTTTGGCAAATAAATAAATAATAATTATTATTAATTATTAAGCTATCACTATCAGACCGTATTCTATAACTGAAGAAGACTTTGTTCGGAACAGCCTTTATTGTTTTATGAATTGTACTATTCAAACCTTGTTGTAAAGTTTTCACGCATTGCTCCCATGAATTGTCCGCGGTTTTCGCTCCTAACGTTCTCATAGATTCCAAAAAAGTTTTATTAAAACGTTCAACTTGGCCATTTAAACTCGGCATACCTGTGGGTATTCTATGCAATCGTATGTTTTTATCTGTACCATACCCAATAAAATCATTTGACGTAAAACATGACCCAGCGTCAGATATTATTCTCTTAAGGTTTCCAGAAATTTTTGATACCTGTTCTAGTTCTTCAATGCCGCAAGAAGCATTTGTTGATTGAACCGCGGAAAGGTGAAAGCGTCTACTATTACTAGGAGGTATTTATTTTTATTTAAAGATTCAATAAACGTCCCTAAATGGTCTATGTGAAGGGTATGAAATGGCTGCGCATATTTTGGCAATGGATATAGTTCACCGTCTTTCGGTCCACCTTTGTTTTTAAAATATATACAATACAGACAATTTTTAATATATTTCTTGACAGTATTTTGCATACGCGGAATCCAGTATTGGTTTTGAATGCGTTCTACAGTTTTGTCCACAGAAAAATGGTTATACTTTATAATTTGCCAAATACATTTTTTTGGTACTACCCACCGACTACCTCAATTGGTCCTTCTGTAAACTTTATAACCAAGTAATTCATAATTGTTAAAAATGTCTTTATTTTGTTCGGCCTCATCTGATTCTAAAATAGTCTTAATTTTAACCAACTCAGGATCTTGCAGCTGTACAGAAAGTAACCAATCTGCCTCAGTTATTGATAACACTAGTTCTGTTTCAGATTTCTCCCCCGACTGTACGGGATTTCTACTTAGAGCATGTACACGCTGCATACGATTTCCTCCTCTATGAACTATGCTATACGCGAACTCCTGCGTTGATAGGACCCGGCGAGCAATTCTTGGTATTATATTTTTTTTGTTAAGGCAAAAGGAACTGCGTTACAGTCTGTAACAATTGTAAACTCCAAACCTAACAAATAAAACCAAAATTTTTGTAAAGAACTAATAATAGCCAAAAGTTCTAGTTCGAAAGAGGGATATTTTTTTTCTTCGTCAGTTAGTTTGCCTACTATAGAAATGAATAGGTTTTTCACCATCTTCAGTAACCTGCATAAGGATGCCTGCAATGCCGTCTCTAGAGTCGTCCGTATATAAAATAGTATCTTTATTAAGGTCAAAAATGTATAAGATACTATTAGAGGTCAGTTTATCTTTTAAGTTTTGACATACTTGTATGTGACTTGGCTCCACGGAGAACCTTTCCTTAGTAATTTTGTAAGAGGACTGGATAGTATCGCGCAGTCTCTAATAAAGAAAGTTGTAGAGGTAGTAGACGTGGATATTTCTGTAGTTACATGGCTGGATAACAAAGTTGTCAACTTGACATCGACATACATATGTAGGAAAATATCCAGAAGGAGAAGTGCAGAGGTTCGACAGAAAGAAAAAGACTTTTAAGAGACTACTGTTCGTGACCTGGGTACGGTGTTTGAGTTTCTATCTGCACCCGACCCTTCGCCGTCAAGTCAAGAGCTTATCTAGCTACGGGACTCCACGGCCGTGCCAGACTTCCAGATATCAACAACTTATAATTCCACACTCTTATCTGCACCTGACCCCTCACCGCCATGTCACGAGCTCATCTAGCTACAAGACTGCACGGCCGTGCCAGACTTCCAGACAATTTAATTAATTACATTATTTATTTCTCACGACGTCAAACCATAGTAAGTACAACATTTAACCATAGTACAACTTATCAAATCAACAAAAAAAAAAACCAAAATGTTCAGTTTCGTAAATTATCTTAAAATATTACAAATCAATAAAATATTTTATATTATGAATATATAAAGTCGTACTCCATGAGTACGTACATATGTATAAACAAAGATGATTAGGTAGTAATAAAATCAATTTACAATATAAGCTGCTTTAGTGATCTTATTTTATCAATGTACTAATCTTCTGTTAAACCTGTCTCATCATCATCATTATTTGAAGAGTCACTCTGTTCAATAGACATAGTAATCCACGGCTGTATACGATCGGCAGACCAAACGTTTGAATACTTCCCTCTAGTAATTCGTGATCCAGGTATACTGGAGACTTTGCATCTATCATTTCCTAAAACACCGACAATTTTAAAAGGACCCGTATATTTTGGGAGAAGTTTACGACTTTTACTTTCATTGGATGGTAAACTTTTCAATATTTTTACAAGATCTCCTATTTGATATACTTTGGCTGCTTTTCTTTTCTTATTAAATCTATGTTTTTGTTGTTCTTGATCTTTATCTATATGTGTGCTAATTTCTTGTCTTATCATATCAACGTACTTATCATTTTTCCGAGTTTCCACTAAGGTGTCATCTAACCTGCCCTCCCCTTTACTCAGTGAACGTTCACAGAATAGTGCTTCCGCTGGAGTTTTACCAATACCTTTGTTGAGTGTATTGTTGATTCCCCACTGTATTTTACCTATATTCTGATCCCATTTATTCTCATTTATACTACCAGAATATGATCTAAGATTGTCTAAAATGGTTCGGTTGTATCTCTCAACCTGGCCATTCGCACGCGGGGCGGAAACAGCATTTAAGATGTGTTGAATCTCAGATTCCACACAAAAGCGCTTGAATTCCTATGAGGTAAAACAAGTTCCGCGGCCGGATATTAATCGGGATGGGTTTCTGAAAGTAGGACAAATATCTTTTAAAATTTTAATCGTCGGGCCTGACTTTGTATTACGAGTCGGTTTAATCAGACAAAATTTCGTATAACCGTCTACAATCAATAAAATATACTGATTACCGTGAGAACTTTTTACAAAGGGTCCAAGATGGTCCACATGAATTGTGTGAAACGGTATGTCAATTTTTGGTATATTATGTAAATATCCTTCTTTTGGACCGGCTGGCTCTTTACCTAGGGCACAATGCAGACACGATTTAACATATTTGGTTATGAACTTTTTCATTTTTGAAAACCAAAAATCCTTCTTGATTTTTTCAAGAGTTTTATCTACCGAAAAATGACCAATGTCGTCATGATTTCGTTGGCAAATCTGCCATCTAGCACATTTAGGAACTACTAATTTAAGATCATCGCCAATTCTTCGATATAAGCGGTTATTTTTAATTATGAAATTCTGTTTTATATCGACTATTTCTTTATAACGAGGGTCGTCAAGAGCAGATCGAATTTGAAGAATTTTAGGGTCGGTCAATTGTAAGCTAAGTAACCAGTCATCCTGAGAAATATGAAGTATGCAAGACAACGGATTTCTACTGAGCGCATCTACGTGCTGCATCGCTTGACCTGGTCTATACTCAACAGAACAGTCGTACTCCTGTAAGGCTATCCACCAACGAGCTACACGTGGTATTATATCTTTTTTCGCGAAAGTGGATCGCAATGCGTTGCAGTCTGTGATGATGGTAAAAGTCTTTCCTAATAAATATGTATACTCTGAATCGACTTAATGAAGTAACCACAGCTAAAGTTTCAAGTTCATACGCATGTAACTTTTCTTCATCTATGGTAGTTTTTCTACTGAAATATGCGACTGGTTTCAAATGAGAGTTAGGGTCGGCGCAAACGGGCCACCGACCACAGCCACTGGTGGCCAGCGACAGCCACTTAACACGCATTTTCATATATTTTGTATAGACGCACCGCACACGTGTAGCCGGTGGCGGCCACTCGCTACAGAAGTGTCCGCAACTCGCCACTAGTGGTCGCTACGGGCCACACAAGACGCCGACACCCGCCACTGTCGCACTACTCCACTCCTCGCGTAGTTAACCGTTACACGTTCTACGTATCGCACGCGTCACCATGGAGAACGACGCCTCAATGGATATTGATACATTCATATCGGAAATCCATTTACGTCCCACAATTTGGGATTTACATTCTGATCTATACAGCAATAGAAATGAGAAAATAAAAGCCTGGGAAGAGATTTGTGAATTATTTATTAACAATTTCAAGGACAAAAGTATTAAGGAAAAAAGCGCCGCTGGTAAGTTAACATTTTAAATACTTTGTGTCGTGTTTATTCATATTCTGTTTTCTTGCCATGGTATTGATCCTTCATTCATAAAGTAATCTTTTAATATGTCTCGTGTAGTACATGATCGCAAAGTTGGTATACCTATATCTTCTAAATTTTCGAATCCCACTACATTCAACGTGTGTTTGAAATTGTAACCATCTCTTTTACGAACAAAGTTGTGCAAAATGCAACACGTTTTTACGATGTCTTCTGAGAATTCAATAGATGTATTTAATGGGCGATGAAGTATTCTCCATTTGTTGGAAAGTATACCAAATGCACATTCTATGCAGCGCCTAGCACGACTTGGTCTATAATTAAATATTTTTTTATCTGAAGACAAATGTCTCCCGGCATAAGGTCTCAACATGTGTTCGGATAAACCAAATGCTTCATCTCCAATAAATGAATAATTTAGTGCGTGACGGTTACCAACTGGTCTTCCTGGAGGTATATTAATAGATTTGTCTTCAATCCTTTTAAATAATTCACTCTCTTTAAATATAGTTGAATCCGATGCTTTGCCATAGCAACCAATATCCACGAATGTGAAAAGGTAATTAGAGTCACATACCGCCAAAAGTACCATCGAAAAGTAGTTCTTATAGTTGTAGTATAAGGATCCGCTGTCAAATGGGTGAATAATTCTTATATGTTTCCCATCGATAGCACCTAAGCAGTTAGGGAAATTAGTGTTTTGTAGAAACTCACTAGCTATTTCGTTCCACATATCTCTCGTTGGTTCTGGTATATATATTGGTTTCAACCTGTTCCAAATTAGTTGGCACGTTTCTTTGACTATCATTCTTGCTGTAGATGCACCACGATTATAAGTCGTTTCAAAATCTCCAAATGAACATCCGGTGCCAAGGTACCTGAAACAAATAGCAAGTTCTATGTTAAATCCAGTATTGTTGAATAATAATATAATTTCTTAAAGCTGCCACATTACAACGAAAGTGGAAGAGTCTCCGCGATAGTTTCAACAGAGAAATTGGGAAGCAAAAGAAGAGCGGATCTGGAGCATCAGGCAGGAAAAAATATATATATTTTAATCAATTATCTTTTTTGAAACGTCTTAAAAACGTGAGACCTACAACGGATGAAGAGATTTCGTTAGAAAATGATTCTGGACTAGAACAACAACAAGAAGAACAAAATGAAGAAGAACCTTGTTCTATAAGCAGTTCCAGGAGAAGGACAACGAAAAGAAATATTGATAAATCAGAAAACGAAATATTGAAAACCCTATCAGATAATTTAAAAAATAAATATAGAAGACCTGAACATGTGGATCCTGACGAAGATTTCTTGATGTCAGTCTTGCCGGATATTAAAAAAATTCATGATGATTTTAAAATTGATTTCAAGGGTGAAATGTTACAGTTGATTAAGAAGTACAAAATGTATAAACCTATTCCTAATTACAAATCTTACTCATCACACTCTTATGGATATTCTTCACAAAATACAAATACTTATACAACAAACCAGGCTACTACATCAACTTCGATGTCTTCTCAATCGGCATTGTCAAACTATTCAAACCATTCTACGGATGATTCTATAATAGAAGAAATGTTTGGTACCGAAGCATAGAGAATTATAAATTCATGGTGATTTAAAAATTGATTTCAAGGGAGAATTGTCACAGTTAATTAAGAATTACATAAAAAAAATATTAAATGTGTTTTACTTACCTTAATGTGATTGCGAGTCTTTCTGCAGGGGTGACACTGTGTCGCATACTAGTATTTTTTCGTATTAGTCCATCTTGTAACACCAACAGCAGTTCTTGAAATGTAGTCAAATTCATTCGAAAATGTCTAAAAAACTTTTTGGGATATCTTTGTAGATTATCGAAATGCAAGTTATGTTTTACTGTAGGACCAGTTAAAATTGGATGTACCCAATGTAGCCGGCAACGGCGTCGTCTACGTCGTCTGCGTATGAACAATAGCGCGAGCAAACTTTCCGTGTCGGAGTCCATCGTAAGACTGCGCTGCAGAGAGCTGGTTATAAAATGTGGCGGCTTCCGAACACCGGTGGCCGTTGCGCGCTTCCGGCACTTTTGTAACAGTGTCAGAAGCGAGCGACAGCCACCGGTGGCTGTGGTCGGTGGCCCGTTTGCGCAGACCCTTAGGGAATTCTTTTTGAAACAAAATACTACCTAGTCCAATTTTTGAGGCATCACAATGTAATTCTGTAATAAATGCTGAATTATAAATAGATAGAATAGGACGTTTAGTTAATTTGTCTATTAATGTAGAAAATGCCTCCTGTTGTGGTTGCATCTCCATGGGATGTTTTGTTTTGTTTTGTTAAGTCGGTCAATGGCCTTGCTATGCTAGCAAAGTGTTCGATAAACTTTCTAAAATAGCTCGCCAGTCCCATAAACTGGCGGATTTCGTGGACATTTTTTGGCTCAGGGAACGAAACAACAGCCTCGATTTTTGTTGTACCTGGTCTTACTCCATTAGCCGATATTTCGTACCCCAAATAATGAATTACGGTATCAAAAAAACAACACTTTTTAACATTAAGCGTGAGACCAGCTTTCTTTAACAATATAAAAGTTTGTTCAAGCTTACTTAAACACTCATCAAAATTCTTCCCTGAAATAAGAAGGTCGTCCATATATGCTATGGCACATTTTTCGCGAGACTTCCCAAGCATCCTATTGACAGTCCTTTGAAAAACAGCTGGACAATTAGCCAACCCGAACGGGGCGCGTTTGAACTGATAAAGATTATCAGGAGTGACTGAGGAGATCTATTTGATCATCGATTCGTGGCAATGGATATAGAACAGTTTTTCGATTAAGCGCCCTGTGATCGACGCATAATCGATAACCGCCTGTGTTTTTACTAACTTAACTTCAAAGAATCGGACTAGCGTACGCGGAGTTGGATTCTTCAATTATTTGATTTTCTTCTAATTCTTGTACAATTCCACGAACTATTTCTTTTTCCGAATTACTGAGACGGTAGGGGCGGTAAACTACAGGAGTATCGTCCGTTAATTTAATATCCAACTCTGAAATATTAGTACAACCTAATTCAGATAGGTTCTGCGCAAAACACTCGCGATATTTATTAATTAAATCATACACTGCTTCTTTTTGCGTACTGTTCAAGTCTGGGTTAATATGTATATCATTTCGATACAGTAGTTCCAAAATGCGGGCGGTAAGACACTGTAATTGACCTTCAGAAAAATTTTCCGTGACAATATCATGCACAATGGGGACAGCCCGTGCAATGATTGAATCTTTCAAAAAATTAATGGGTCTAAGTCTTTAGTACATACTTCGTTTAATATAAGTAATTGGCATTCACCTTGACTGACATGATAAACACCTTCTGGAATAAAATATTCCTGACCGTTTATATTCCTATAAATACTTGTAATATATACATCAGTATTCTTCAAATCCGTACTATAGCATTTCAATAAATCTACGTTATTTATTTTCGAATCTGATGACGAGTATGATGAAACTATTAATTTAATTTTTCTGCTGCTTAAACAATCTTCAACAACATTGGGGAGTTCTAACATGGAGTTGCGTGATAAAATATTAAATAACGTATCGGTTTTTGTTATCACAATAACAGGTAGTTCAGTAAAATTTTGTCCAATAAGTAAGGGTACATGTAAATGATGGTTGTCGATTACGTATGTTGTGATACTAGCTTCAACAGAGTCAAGGCGTAAAGATGTTTTTCCTACTATAGGAATAGTGACATCAGCAACACCCCTTATAGAGGGCAAACAATCTATTGATAAGTCTAAACCTAACTTATTTACAGTTTCTTCAGTAATAAGTGAGCAATCACTTCCTAAATCAACAAAACACTCAATCAAATTACTATTATTAACTACTGCCGTTTTGTAATATTTAAGATTATTAGAGTTTTTACTATTTACCAACATTACACGTTTGTCATTAGCCTTTACATTACTTTTTAAGAAACAATTATTGATAGTATGTCCGAAGCGGTTACAACCCTCGCATTTAATAATAGGTTTAGAACTCAGGTGTATTTATGAGACTCCTGCTCGTGGTACGGTGTGTACGGTGAGATCGGTAACGAGTTGACCGATTTCTGCTTTTCCTTTTCGAATTTCGACTGCTAGTCAGGTTTTTTTTTTTTTTTTGCGCCCATGCAAAGGAAGGCACCCTCCATGCGGGGAGGGAGGTGGTGAATGCTTTTACG
>DWNH01002011.1:0-10431 GCA_018249895.1 Tiana niger | reverse complement strand
AAAAAAATCATTCAAATCGGTCCAGCCGTTTAGGAGTTCAGTGACATACACACGTACAGTAGAATTATATATATAAATAAAGATATTCATCCTAAAAATCTTTATAGGTACATACATATAATACGGTTCAAGTTGTTTCCGCTACAAAAGCATTTATAAACAAACAGGTGTTAATTGTTACATTAACAACATCGCTATACTGCACAGTGTAGATTTAATAACACGTAAGTTGCTTATTTTTTCCCAAGAAGTTACTTAATTAACATTACAAAACTTAATCCGAGCTCCGCATCTATTAAATCACGCTCGTTTATAACGAAATTTACTGTCACTTTGCTTACTTATCATTCCATAACTACATTTTACTTCCATAAATATTCATACACACATGTAACTGTTTTGTCACAAACACCTACTTTATGCATTACAAAACATTGCAATAACATTTAGGTACTTACTGCTTACATAGCATTAGGCTCTAATGACATTACATTAAATAGAACTATTGCCAACAAACATTTACTTTGTTCTCAATTTCCACATATAAACTGGTCTTATTTAATTATTTTTTAAGTGACGATTAATATGTAAATGAAAATCGTTCATTTGTACAAATATGGCTGGGCATACAAAGATGTTAAAGATACAGTAAGTGCGCCATATTTCATCATATTATAATGGTAAATACATAAAAGTTTTATATTAACATCCAATAATTAGTATTAAATATGAACATTAAATTAAAATAAATTATTATTTAGTAAATACCCAAAAAAGCACGTTTACTATTCCAGTTAAACCAGCTCACGCCCGAAATAAATAATCAATCCAATTTTTTGTATCTAAGATTATTATTTCAATTATGTGAACATACTGTCGAAATGAGATTATACTCAAAGACATTGTTGATACATTAATGAATCGATATAAATCAATATTACAGCTAATTACCTATATATCTGACTCTCGGACACTGAAACCGATATACTCTATATATTAAAGCTTGTTTTCTGACCCTCCATATATTCCTTTACATAAAATATGTAACTTCTAAACTTTACAAATTCCAGCATGCAATTTTCAGCATAGGAAATTTGTTTCAGTGATTCGCCGAGACTGTGCCATTTTCAGTAGTGCAGTTTCTAACTCATACATTTTTGGTTAACTATAGATTTTTGCCGTACAACCGTAGATAAAGTAGTACAGAAGGATATCCTTCTCCACAGTACCTGCTTAAAATTGTAAAATAGAGCCAGCATCCTCAAAAGATAAACGCATAACATCCAACAATCGACAAAGGATGTGCATGGGCGTCCCTCCACCGGCAAGCTATTCTTAGCTGAATCCACTTGATCTATACCTCACATGTAATCGCGAAGACGAAATTACTCATCCAACCTCTCACGTACATCGTACGAGTTGTCATCAAGCGATAATCTATTTCAATCGCGCCGTATTAGTTGCCCAACGCTCTCGCCTACCCACTTACCCACATTTCGTGTCAGATCAAAGAAATAGATGCACTGTAACAGTGACATAATGTTTGACTTCGCACGGTGGTTTTATTTTACAAATATGGTGGTGTTGTTGCGACATGGTGTTGCCGGCTCGGCGTGCACTTGTTTTGTTTATCTACTTGTTTTATTGAGATCTACGGTTTTGATACGAAATGTCAATGACGGAATTTGAAAATGCTTACTCAAAAAAATTTTTTTTTAATTTTTACATCTATTTTCAACTGTTACAGTTTACACAAAGTGTAGTATTGTCGTATTTCTTTTATTAACTTATCTTTTCTTAATAATATCAAAAGATGAGTTGTACCTATTTCAGTTTACTTCTACTTCGTGTATGATTCTGATTACAAGTGCATTTTTGGAAAGTTAAACAGAACTAACTGTATTGTTTTTAGAATAACATCTAAAACAAAAACTAAACTTAGACGGTAAATAGTCACAAATCTTTTAGAAACTGGCCTTCACCTGCAGGCCTTCTAGTGCTGAGCATGGAAATCGCTCCATGGCAGAAATGCATGTGGTGATGTTACTTCTCCGTTCGGCAGCCCTTAACTTGTAAAACTTTAGGTTATCCAATCCATCAACCCGTAAGAATCAAAACCGCATGGCAATTTTGCCACTTGCAGTTGCAGCACACAGCGATCAGATCGCGTGTGGACATAGCGTGCCGATCGGTGGCTAATATTAGTAACGTAGCTAAAATGTATTAATCGCATTATGTCGGTAAAACCACTCGCATTTGCGATTTTTTTGCATACGAAAGAACGCGGAAAATGCAACCGTTTTCGGTAGTCGAATGAAAATTACTTCAGCAATTTGTAAGTAATGAAATGTGTTTGAAATTTATGTATAGAAGCTTCCTATATATAATCTATGCGAAAACTCTACACCTAGTTTTTCACTTCGATACTGAAAAATAGCAGTTTATGTTAATTTTCAAATATTTACAAATATAGGAAATTAGGAATCTGACATTCATATTTTTTACTACATAAAATAAGCGAAAATTAGAGAACATTCTAAAAAAACTTTGAGATAACTTTATTAACAAAATGGAAATTGGCTTAGTTTTATAGTATTTTCATATCTTCTACTCTACTGTAATCTGATAAGTGACAAGTCATAGATGTCACTTTAGTGGACAGCGAGTGCATTATAGAAGTCGGTGTTGGTCATTATATAAAAAAATATAAAGTTAGTTTTATTTTCAGTTTAATATTCGTAAACATGTAATATTATTGTATATAATTTTATTTGAGTCATACTGCCAGTGATAAAACGTGAACGGAGCAGTGTAGGTCATATAACTCTCAATATTTAGTACCTATTTTGTGACATAGATGTTTAGTTTTTCCATAAGTAAGTCTAATTTCTAAGTGTATAGTCACGTTTCGAGCACACACATGTAATAATTTGATGTTGTATCTTATATTGACACATCGTTGGTTGCAATAAACGAACATTGTAAAGTAAATGTGTAAGCTTGTAACACGATCAGTCAGTCGTCGCGTGACCACCGAGCGCGACGGACGTAACCCACACCGGAGGAAAGTAGATTTCCTTTACGGGATACTTGAGCATGGGACAGCTGGGGTCAATGTTCGTTAGGCCTTGAGTATATCTTTATTTTACACTACGTTTGAAATATTTTAACGAAACGTTATATAATAATACGCCTTTTAACATGAACGAGTGTGAACTAACTTAAATTACACTGTCAAATCCTAAAATACAAATCTACGTTGCAACAGAATGAGACGCAATTTGTTTCTTAACTATAACCGTGGTTAGCTTTTTCTGTAATTATTAAGTAGTAACTATCATAATTACAATAATCTCTTAGACTCTCTTCGATAGCTAAGGTCACGTTTGCAATGGAACATCAGCGGTTTGACCTTTAACAACACAACTCCAGTGCCTCTAACACAATTCTAAGAATTCGGCCTCTTTTACTACATGGGATAATCGCCCTCCGAGAAGTCGATTACGAGCCGCGCTTAATCGGTAATGCGTCTAACGCAATAACGTAATAATAGGGCGACGGGCTTGCATAAATGATTGATTTACTATCCGATATTACCGCGTTGCGATACTTCATTACTGGACGTCATTGGGTAATGGATCTTTATAAAACTATAAATCTACTTAACGCGTCAGAATCACATCCCTGGAGTGGAGAGCTGTACTTTGAGCTAAATCAACAGCCACCTAATCGTGTTTGGACGCGTTCAATTAAAGTGCGGGTGGAAACAGATTTTATAACACATGTTTAACACATTCAAAACAAAATTGCGCAGAATACGTTTAAAAAAATTCACAAAATAGACGAATGTGTTAATTGAGTACTAATACTTATAATGACGAACACAACGTATCAGCAGCATTTCTTTCTTCGGCAGTAACATTTCCTCAAGTCATAACAGAATCACCAGGACCTACCTTTCCTCCAGCATCTCGTTGAAGGTCTTGGACTTGGCGCGCGGCTGGCACGGCTCGTTCTCCATGCGACGCACCTCCACGCACCTCTCTATTATGTGCTCTACCCGCTTTCGCCGGGACGACTTCCAGTTGTCCAGGTTCTGCAAAAGTGGACACAGGTTAGCTGTAGACATCATTTAAGTAGTAGTAACATGAGAGTGGGTTTTGTCCCATAATCCCTTAGAGTTCAACTCATAATACTTTGGTATGTTCTAACCCAGGATTAGAGGATGGCATAGATAGATGTTCAATACAATACAATACTTAAAGAATAATTATGCAGTATTTAAATATGTATAATACGTTAATGTTTAAGATTTTTTTACTTATTTATTTTGTTCTCTTTTTCACTTTTTATGCCTAATAAGCTTGGGTTGACTGGTATCACCATTTTGGCCCAGGTTTGACGAGAGATGACAATATCAATAGAGATAATCTTTTATCAGTGTTTGCAAAACCTATAGTTAAAAAGTTATCTAGAAACTACAACTTGATATAATTGTTTTTATTGCAGCTCATAAAGTTTAATATAACTACCCCATATTAACTTTTGTTAAACAAACCTGCTCCCCTACTGGAAATATCCGTCATAAAGGTTAAACTATGAAAAATTTCAAAACTCGTGAAAACATTAGTTTTAATAGTTATATTAGGTAATATCAAATTACACACTAAACTAATAATCCCATCTCGTGAACTCCAATCGAAGGCCTATTAGAAATCAATTTAGCCAAGGAGGTTATTATTGAAACGCTCGAAATTATTATCGTACTCAATCTGCCGTGGGTGTTCATACAAAATTGCGAACAATTATTGGTTACCGAGCATGGCGTGAAGCGATAAGATATGATGGCTGTATTAATTGAGTTGGTGGTGTTGTTATGTCTTCTGGTAATTGCTTCATTATCGACGCAATGCAAAAGGAAGCTTCTGACAAGCCGATTGCGTTTAAATGGAATCCAATATCTGAATTGACGTTTCTAGTTTATCATTCTAGAGAAATGGTTCTAATTATACGCAACACGAGTCTTAAGGGGCAGGAAGATTCTATTGTGCCGTAAATATTTTTCAAAATTATATACGCTATTTTGTTGACTAAGGTTAGAAACACTATCGCACGGGTTAATTGTATAACCCGTACGATAAAATAATGAAACAATATTTTTTTATTGAATAAAAGGAACTAATGAGCATGCAGCCCATGGACATCCAAATGCAACGTCAGCCAGTAGGTACCTTAGTCCTACCTGAAGTCGTAAATAGATGCGTTGCTACTTCTGAGGACAAAGATGGTAGAGATGAGAAACTGAGCAAAATTAGAATTGACATTGACAAAAATACCTAAATCGTATTATCTCCAACAATCACTCGAATGTTCTTTTAATGGAATCTTCGCGGATAATAATGAAACCGCGAGAGTGTTAAGCCTCGCGTGATTCAAATACTTTTTATTCATAATTCCGCCTGAACAACGTTTTATTAGCCAAATGAGCCCCACTTTGCAGTTAATTATAATGGACAACGGGTGGTTAATTTAAGAAAATAATGAAAAACTAAATAGTTCATCATAATATTAGTGCACTTAAAAATTAAAATATTATTTTCAATATAATTTAATAATATCATTGGCAATAATATTAGTAATTCAAACGTAACACATAAATAGCAAAAAAACAATAAAGCAGTCGGTTATAATACTTATTATAATCCTACCATAATTTTCATTATCATACTGGCATAAATTGGTGTTGCAATTGTTTATAATTATGCAGGATAGAGTGTTACTATTAAACATAATTGTATAAGAGAAAAAATCTCAATACAATGCAATCCAGATAATAAAAACTTTAAATTAAAAAAAAAGTTCGTTAAAAAGAAAAAAAAAAGGTACAACAAAATGTTAAGATAGTAATACATATTTTTGTAGCAAATTTTCTTATTGAACAATATAGTCGTCGTCTAAGTTGGTTGGTGACAGCAATCACGAGAATTATCCACTCTCGATACTTGTTATATTAAAACAAACACGACTGAAAAAAGTCGAAGATTTGAGATCGTATCATTAAATTCTGACGTTTTGCGATTTCCGTCTTTATGACATTTAAAACATTTAGGAGATATTTGTAGATAATCAATTATGATTTGTCTTTAAAAATTAATAATTTAAAAATTCGTTTGATCAAGAGGACAGTTTTGTGATATTGACGACGACATTCATTAGAAATATGCAAGCAAAATACATTATCCGATGAAAATTGATTGTGATAGTAACGATTAGACTTGTTCTTGATTTCTATTATCATATAACGAGTCAGTTACATCAGAACTGCCTTCATTTGAAGACTTACCTACTCTTAAATATTTGTTTCAAGTCATCTACAAGAATCAAAATGCAACTATAAAATTTGTGTAATGCTCTGTGAAAAGACAAATCAGTCACACCTTACGTAAATTTCAGTTGGAATAACATAAAAACTGGGCCACGAACAGTTAACACCATTTTCCGCATCGAAGCTTTGATCGTCAAAGCGTACAAGAACACGCATAATTTATTATATTTTAATGCTCGCCCTTAATTACAAGGTTTCCTCAGCAAACGGGTTAATTAGCATCGCTTTCCTGCGTTTTCTTTAAACATGCACATCATGATATGAAATCTTGTAAGTGTCTACAATTCACACTTTATTTTGCTACTTTTACACCTCTTATAAACTTTATAAAATGTTGTCGTACTATCATCAAAACTGGACAGGAACTTCAAATGTCATCTAGAAATCTGTTTGCTTCATGAATAAAATTCACGCTTAAAGCAGTTTCCGTTTTACAACATGTAGCCTGCCGAGACCGTAACTCATTTCCCACTCAGTGTGACCAAGCAGTATAGATCCCGTTTCTTGCCCCAAATTCAGATTTGTTTGGACGGTCTTTCCATGAAATTCACTTCGAAATTTCTTGGAAACATATAGGGTTCTAGAGTTCATGTTACATCGAAATTAGCCAACATACTGATTCACCGAGAAACGCAAAATTGCTCAAGTTTCACCAGAGACAATGACGCCAGTCTCGTTTTACGAATAAATTTCGCCATTACACAAACAATCAAAATTTCCCAAAATGCACTTTGTAATGATCGACTCCGTTTTGGATTTATGATTGCAGTCCATGATTGTTTATGGTCATGCGTGGGCAGAATTTATGGCCAATAAATTATCGTGCGCGGCGTTTGTTCTTTGCAAAAATAACCACACAACGATATCGGGATTTGATGTGGTTCGACGTCAATTTCCGGTACTTAATTCACTGCTACGAATTTTTTGAGCTCTTCTCCTCATTTGTTACAGCCAAATCTTGCTTAAATCTGTGCAGATAAATAAAGAATCCTCGCGGTACAAAGTTCTCAAGCGAGGAGTATTACAGCCGAAAAAGTATTTCTTAACGACAAGTAAGAGAATGCGCTTAAGCCTTTAATGTGCCCAAATTCTCGTAGTTTTTAGTTACAATGGCATTAACAAGACGAGAATGAATCAAAAAACAAATCCCTGCTTGGAATTCCCTACGCTTCTGGCAGCGGAAACGCGGCGCTTGTGTTCCCGACGGTATGCGACGCGCTTCCGGTGGCTGGCTTACTGTTAGTAAATACTCTTTGAGCGGCGAAAATAGCTCGACAGGTAATGGGCAATTGAGGTAATCTGGACTCGTTACTCGTGCAGAAATCGTTACTGGTTTTTTGTTAATTTTTAACGGTTATATGGAATGGCATCGTATACCGACAGTAGTTTGTGGTGATTTATTGGCGCTTAAATACCTTTTCAAACGATTATATGGCGGATAAAGTGTACTAACGTTTATACGTAAGTACTGATGAAGCGGTCGTCATACTACAAGAAAATACTTGTACCTTTTTGAGCAAGCTTGACGCTCTGTTGATGTTGTTGAAATTTAATCGCTGCACCAGCCTCTTGGCCGGTCTATTATTAATCGCAAGTTATCGTTCATATCATACTAACGCAGGTATTTACTACGATAGTAGTCATTTATTTTTAACGTTCCGATTAATCTTGTAGGAAACGAGACATTGAACATGTTGAGTTTATTTACTTTATAGGTAAATTTTATATGCCACTGACCAGATTAAATTTGTCATAGGATTTCTTTTGCGCATTACATATGCTCAATGAGCTTAACGCGCGACGTAAAACTATACCAGGCTGGCTATAGGTTTCCGGCCAACACAGCGTGTGTAATCAGGTTATAAATAATTTCAGCAACTTACCGACTGCCAGTCTTCCTGGCGCTCGATCCTTGCGGGTTCTGTCCGCTTGGCAAGCTCGGCCCGCCGCAGTTGCTCCCTGGCCCTGCTGCCGAGGTCCGCGGGCCCGACGCGTACGAACTGCAGCGGGTTCCCCGCTGGCTTGCCGGGCAGCACTGCCGCTGTGTGCGGCCGTGTCGCCAGAAAGTCTGCGCTGTCTGTTGTCTGGAAATAAAATGGAAAAACAATTTTAAATATTACGTATAATATACAAATAATTGGAATCCTAGAAAAGGAAATCGACAATCGACTTTTATCTCCATAACACGGTATCATGTACTCGTAAGTCCCAGTTCAAAAGCATAACGGCCTGTATCAACGTTTATTAGTCTTTGAATTATCAAATGTAAGTTGATTAAGGTATTTATTATTTTGGTCAAAAGTAAATTACAAAGCAGTGTACAATCTATTTACGAGAACTAAATACATTAGATTAGGAAAACGAATCAAGACATCGCTCTGACAGACCGTTAAATTATGTCTTTAATTGATCAGTCACAATACTTCAGGCAACCTATTTTGAAACCTGCATTAAGTGTCACGGTTACGTTTAACTTAGGTATTGCGAGAGCACTAACCATAATCCGTTGCAGATTAAAGATTAAGTATCTACAATATAAGGACAGTTGCTACTGAATTCTTTCATTCGTAATATTTGCTTTTGAAATAAAGATTTGGTCAGTGGCCAATAGACTAACTTGAGTTATAACATTGCCAACTTCAATTATGTGACGACCAGTTTATCATAATTACATTAGTAACAGTCTGCCACGAAATATTTCGAGTTTGATTACTGGTCTGACACTTTTGTAATTATTATTTTTAAGAGATACGCTAGTCATAAGAGACAACTTGAAATGGACGTGTTCATGCATTTCCAAGTTGTCCAATGTTTCTGTGAGTGGTAATAAATCTTGAATTTTATCAAAGCCTTACACCAGAACTACTCGTATGAATATCATCATTATTAGGAGTACAGCTGTTTAACAGAATATTAGGTGTCGACACAATGAATCAAAGCCGTGTCTTCTATCATCACCACTTTTTTGCTTAAGTGCATCTCCATTATTATAACGAAAATAAGAAAAGCTTCCTTCATTTTTACAAACTTTAAGATGACGTCATAGTCGTTGAAACATCCATTATTATTGCGAATAAACGTAAATTCGAAAACCACTGAACTACTTAAGTCTATTAGTATCTACCCATTACCTAACAACTGCACTAAATTGGCCCACGACCTACTTCCATAAATGGATACAAGCCACAGCTTCCTCAAAGCAAGTCATGCTTATTTTAAGGAAACAGGTTACATTTACGATCAATACATCAGTGACACGACGAATAGACACGACATTACTACGATTTTACGATATATTTGAGTTATGAATGACTTTATCGAGTGTTCCTCAAATTTTGTATTACGTTATTACCTATTGCAGCCGACAATATTACAAGTCAATGCAATAACTCGGTATTAAATAAATACAATAAGTGGGTATTAACATTTTACAATCGTTTCATCGCTACTTCTGATTCTGTTTTGTAATCTGCATATCAATATCATAATTTGTCGACTTTAATCTATATTTTTTCTATGACCCGTGGATAGACTTTTTCAGATACCGATTACAACCTTCGGATAGTTAAGCACCGTCCACCGATAGATAGCGATATCGACATAATGAACATTAGTTTCGGCCGGTAGACACAACAACCGCCAAACTTAAGACCGTACCTTTTAAAAAAGACAATTTGAAGGGTTATTTGATGCATAGGTATACAGGATAGACTGAAGGGAATAAATGTAAAATAATACTAGGTGAATTATTTTGTTTTCTCTAATATTACTGTTGTTATTCTCAAACATCGTACATCTTTGTTATTAAATGTTTTGTGAATGACACTATTCATAATACCTAAAATATCGGCTTACTCACGCGTATTTTTATTTTTCGCGACAGACATACCGACTGCGACATGCGGTAGCTCATGATGAAGAACCTCGGTCAGATTCGAAACTAATCAGACAAACCCAAAAAATACACGTGAGTAAGCAGCCGGTAGCAGCCGGTAGCCGGAGCAGTGATAGCCTAGTGGTTGAATTTCGGCCTACCATTCCGGTAG
>DWNH01002010.1:0-10431 GCA_018249895.1 Tiana niger | reverse complement strand
TAACTTCAGGGTGTCGGTTTTTCGTGACGGTGTGCGCGCGCATCGTAAAAATTTACTCTCATCATTTTTCCCTAACGTGCTAAAGAAGTATAACCTCAAAAATTTTTTTTTAAAGATTTGAACAATAATGAATTAGGGATTCTCCACAAAACCACAAGTATTACGTAGACACCATTGCATCACCATTCATCACCATTGGATCCACTTTCCACGACCCACTCCGCCATTTGCACCGCCTATTGACGTTTCAAACGATTTCATGCTAAAGATATGCTCATTATTTCCTCTTATTTTGTTTTTCAACGACTCTGCTTCGAAACGTAAATATTAAAAGCCAAGTGTTCCGATGTAAGGAAATATTCTCGTTTGGGCTTAAGAGATGTTTGAACAGGATTGTTTGGAAATAAATACAATTTTGGCGCCCTTGTGAATTTACATAGTTAAAATTTTATTGCATTTTTCATGGGTAGGGTCCGATCTCTGCACGCACTGTGTTTTTTGGTGTTATATTTTTTTTATGGAATAAAAGTAACAAATGAGGATGCAGGCCACCTGGTGTTAAATAGTTACTGTAACCCATGGACATTCACTTGCAACTTCATGCATTGAGTGTGGCAATGGTACTTCTCCGGGCGGCGGCCTACCACCTATAAAATTGTCAGTGAGCATTAACAATTGCTTGCTTGAGTATAGGAATGGGGATAGAGGATATCCGACACCAGCGCACTAGGGCAATAATGAGCTATAAAAATTTTGTCTGGGATCTCTAGAAAAATATAGTCAATAATTGGAAGATTAAATGTATAATGGCTTGGCTATCACCTCTCATGGTCAACGTATTATATTTATAAAAACAATTTTCAATTAAGTTTATTTAATTTAATCCTCATTCTGAAACCCTTACTGATTCAATAATTGTCTTCAAATATTTTGCAAATAAATTCATAACGCTTGAGTAATAATCGTAGCATAAACATTGCTTAATTTCATTCACAATTATTTGGGTATTCCTAATAGTGTTACGATGGTACGGTGCGTGAAATCGTATTGTATGTATTACATAATTGATAACAATTATGCATATTATTATGAGAATTACGTGTGAAGTGGGTTAGTGTTATAAGTAAGAATTTATATTTATAAGTTTTAACAATTTAGAAATTTTTAAAGATTAGCTTTCGCCCATTGGTCGAAATTCGACCGTAATCCTTTAAAACTGTATTCTACTAATACACGAAACAAATTTATTCATAAAGAATAGTATTGAATCCAAAAGTCTTTATATTTCCTGTATTTGATTTGATTTAATTTATTTCCTGAGTTTGTTTGCGTGAATAACATTTAGAACTACTGATTTAGGTAAATTCCAATGGCGTTACAGTTTTGTTTATTTTAATGTGTATGACTTACATATGTACGTCTTTTTATGTATAAAAATCAATTGCGCACGGTAATTTGTCTCAAAAAGTAAAAAAAAAATTGCTTTTAAACGATTTATGTTATTTATTAAGGAAATTTATATGTGGCGGGAATATCACGTATAATAAATATTAGTTTAAAAAAACCACGCTTTAGTCCGAACCAAAAAGTTGAATAATAAAAGTAGATAATTTTGAAATAAGAATAGTTTATGTGATTGAGAAATAACATTAACTGTAGGTAAAGTAAAAGATTAATAATAATTAATTTTATTTAAAAAAAAATTATTTATTGTTGTGGGTTACTTTTTAATATAATTACATTACATGTGACCTAAAACTTTATCATATCTGACAGAATGATTTGTGCCTAGCCGTGGGATAATAAGGGGCTGATAACGGTGGGTTGCGGAAACCACTTAACACCATGCTTGCATGCTCGTTGCTATATCTTTCCTAAAAAAACATAAAACTAAGGCAAAAAACTATAATAAATGGTTAAATAAAAGTTAGTATGTGTTGTTACGTAAGTCGTAGGAGGGACGTGGATTAAAAGGGGCAACACAAAGGAAAATGACTTACACTTTCTTACTTCGAGAGGCTTCGAGTGTTGAGTTAAGGTTGTGCAATAGTTCAAGCTGAGCCATGACTATATTGTTCGGTTTTAAATTAATTATTGCTATTGTTAATTGAAATTTTGATAAAAACATTTTTTACTTACTGTGTACACTCTATGGTTAAGTATTTTTAGTTTTAGTCTAGTCTTAGTCTACTAAGAGTCATTATTATTAATAGTATTTTTTTAAATTTCCATGTGATAATTGCATGCCGGAAAGGTAGTCTAAGCCGATTTTCTAAAATATAAATTAAGATCTTTTGTACCTAAGTTTATTCTAGCAAATAAAGACATTTGAATTTAAATCAGTTAAGCCAGTATACATATTTACGTGATGTTAGCGACTAATCGTTTAGCTGTATTTAGACGCTGTCCACCATCCTTGTGTCATACTCAGTTGCGTAATGCCCGCTCGGCCTGACTTCCCGGTGAAATATTCTCTTATGGCATACACACATAGAACATTCTGGATATTTGCGCTTGTGACCTTTCATTAGTAGTGGTAGTTAGAGATAGGAAGTGGTACAGAGATTTGGTGGGTCAGTCTTCTTAACTTAGGCCGCATATTTCAAATTTTTTTAATAGAAAAATTCTACAAAGTTCATTTAATATATACATATGTAGGTCAATACTGTCAAATATTATAATTAAACTAATCGACAGATTAGGACGATTATTTAATCGGTAATTAGTAATCGGTAATTAGTAAAGTAATTAGCATGGTTACTGGCCTATTTACTATCGACTGATGACCATCCGAGTCTCTGAAGTAACAACATACCTATGTAAGTTATAGATACGATAGGGCATTGTTATATCTACTTGTTGCTGTTGGTAATGATCGGACAAGGTCACAAGCAAAATTTATACTGGAAAAAGATTGAAATATATAGATTGTTTCATCGATATACATAAGTGCAGTAATGTACTGAAATACAAGTCTTAAATTGGACTGTGGTACGTAGGTCTTGAAAAACAATTTGGGTACAAACATTTTTGTTAGTTTGAAATTTGGCTGGAACGTTATTGTAGTTCTAAATAACGTTCTATCCAAATTTAGTGGCTTAACTAAAGGTTATAGAGTCTATATATCCAATATATGTATTTAAAAATAGCGGCTTAACTTAATATTATAGAGTTTGCCAATGAAACGTTATACTGACCTTATTTAACGTTTTTCCTCTAATGTTTTTTCTTCGAGTTTTTTTAGACTTTCGTAGAGATGTTTTTTCTTAATCAAAGTAAGCGTTACTAAGCGGTGAGGCAACAATCAAATAATGATTGGTAACGCTTAATTTTCTGACTCTAGAGTTGACCGTAACTTAGTTTTGTTGTTTTAATTTTTTGGTTTAAAAATTGTTTCTTTGGACGTGATTGCTTGTACAGTGTTTCTGCTTATGAACTTATATATTTGTCTTTTTGTACAATCAATAACAATAGATAATATTGCACTAATTAAATCATATCTGTGCTTAAAAATGTTAAACTTTATAAACTTTTTTATATTAAAAAAAGCTTCATGAATTTTGAGGAAAAAACATTTTTACGCCATAATTCAATTTTTTACCTGTACTTCAAATTTTAGGTAATCTGTGCTGTAATTGTCTATCATAATTATTACAACACGCGAAGTATTAAGATATTACGACATAAACTACATATTAGGGGTTGTAAGTTAGCCCTTCGGGGAAGTACCACCGCGGTGCACCGCCACATTCAATTCCAACATGAAGCAATTTAATGTGTAGGTCTTTTTTATTTAGAACTCACATATTGGTAACGTTACAAATTCTTGTGAAACATACGTCCCACAGATAACATACACATAGGAAATTGAACGTTGCATCAAACATTCACGAGAAGCGCAACCGAATGGGTCTATTATACCCATTACTAAAAGACCTTGTATTTCACAGAACAACGCTGACCCAAAATCTGTTGTCATTGTGAAATACTTGCGAGGTGTTGAATGTAAGTGTTAGTGTTTCTTTATCCTACTAATATTATAAATGTGAAGGTTTGTATGTTTCGATGTTCAGATGTTTGGATTTATGTGTTACTATTCAATTATACAAGAACGACTGGATGGATTTGGAAGAAATTTGATAGTAAATAGTATATATTGCTTACAATACAAATATAAAGGTAGCTAATGATAATATGTTTATACTATAAAGATCTTTGAACTTTGCGAACATGTTACACACATGATACACAGTACATAACATGGATTGACACATATAATACTTTTCACTCCGGCTAGTGTTAGATCAATTGCCGCGCGTGCGAAGTCGCGGACCAAAGCAGAGTCTACGCTAAGGTGTACGAGACAACTGATAAATAAATATCTATAAAACGTACTTATAAAATAGATAACTTCACGTCCAGATAATTTCAAGAACAGAACAATCATTTGTTCAAATAGTAGAAATAGCTGTGACTGATACAGCCGCGTTTAAGATTACGTATATGAAGGGCAAACCTTCGAAGTAACAACGTATCTAAGTAATCCCTCATAAATTATTTGCGTGTAATGACATTTATTGGTAACTACTAAAAAATACATATCTAGTATATACGATACGATACTCAGACATGAATTCAATATTATTTAAATTTGGAATTAGATGCACTACAGACTATATTTATCATCATCATGTGGATTTGCTTATGCTAATTAGAGGACATAAAAAGTAATTCCGACACAAAATAATGATTTATTATGCGGTATAAGTCCGCATTCCTGACATTCTTAATAATGACTGTGTTTATAACTTTGATTATATTCAGAAAGTTATATTTGATAGATCATATTGCATAATCTGGCCTGCAAACAGGCGCCACACTATTGCCCATAATTCGAATAACACGAACTTCATTATTGCAACGGCCTTGGCACCAAGACGTTATGACATGCAAGTAATTGTTCAAATCATTGTAATTGGTGTCGTATCGCTACGGTAATTAGGATTAATTTACCTAAATTGATAATTTTATTATATTGTAACTATGACGATGAACCTTAGATATTAAACTAGAACTTTTATTTCAGAATATTGATGTAGGATATAGGCTCTTATTATAAGTTATCAAATTTAAATTTTGACGTAGACATAAAATGTCTTATTTGTAACTATGTAGAAATATATATAAGACGAGTCCGTGAATGTATTTAATTATATAGAAAAACAAATTGAAACTAAAATCATCATCATCATCATCCCATCATAGTCCCACTGCTGGGCACGGGTCTCCTCACGAATGAGAAGGATTTAGGCCACAATCCACCACGCTGGCCAAATGCGGGTTGGTGGACTTCACATGCCTTCCAAGTTTTTTTTATTTTTATTTTATAAAACTCTCAGGCATGCAGGTTTCATCACGATGTTTTCCTTCGCCGAAGAGCAAGTGATAATTATTGTATAATACGCACATAATATCGAAAAATTAGAGGTGCGTGGGGGATCGAATCCGGACCTACCGGAATGGTAGGCCGAAATTCAACCACTAGGCTATCACTGCTCACTAGTACTGGACTAGTATTTATACACATGCTAAATGTCATTTCTTCCCAAGTTGTACAAAACGTTGGAAATGTTTCACCAAACCGACTTAACCAGGATTGGTTTCCCGCTATTATTATCTCTCTTTTATTAATAGATCAAATAAGAAAAACACGACCTAATATTTCGTTATCTAATTATCTATATTGATCTACATATATAATATACATATGTAGGTACTAGAAGGAAATATTTCCGTTACACCACCATCTAACCACTTTTACTAAGCCGTTGCTTCATTTTGTTGACTAAAGTCAAGAAAAGTTTTGATGATCAGTCAAAGTTCAACTTTTACCTGGGAAATTGATGATCAAATGTATGGACAATCTAATCATGACTAAGGAAAGCATAGCTTTGCTTTAAAGATAGTATAGTACCTTGAGAAGTGGTTCCGTTGAGTTCAACACTATGTGGTTCATCTGGTGCTAATCTTGAAGGAGTTTCTTTAAAGGCTATCATGAGACGATTATAAGACGGAGCTTTGTACCTAAGTTTACAAGATCTACCGTAGGAAACACGGGTTAACAACAACTTTACAGTCAATATATATGGCTGAAATCTTACAGAGTTAGTTTTCATTGGGTTTTCCACTAAGCCAAGGCTGCCGAACATTTTTAACAGTTGGGCAAAACTGAAGATATAAAAACTACCGGTGGACCACTGACGGTTGTATTTTTTGTCTTCAATTTTGATTTTATTATAAACAATCTTTAATAAAATAAACATAAGTTTAAGTGTTAAGTGAAATGTTTTAGATATTTGGCAAAATAAACTCTACTAATTAAAAGAACAATAAACGATTAGTTATGTTAATAAAACGGTTTTGATATGTTACGTCACAAGGTTATTGACCCCCGTACTCCTTTGTCACACATTATGACATTTAGTTGATAACCTAACCTAACCTAACCTCCCCCCTTAACATGTGACGTACTTTTTGGATGGCCCCTAAAAAACACCCTAAATATTATAATCAGTGAGATTTTAGCGTCACTTCTCAACGATTTCCATTTAACTTATGGAATTCTTACGTTCTAAGAGACATGTGGACACATAATACGTGATAATGTAATCTTCAATCGAATTGTACCGGACCAGAGTACAAAGAAACGTGAAAGGCTTCCGCCTTTGTGTGGCTTTATGATGAGATAGAATTACTTTCAAAGGATATCATCCTTTGTAATAGATATAGTCATACCAACGTAATTAATATATTTTATTGTATTGTGCTCTTATATACCTATACATACTTGTATAATACACAAAATAATGAGAATTTTTTGGTAAAAGACTAAAAATGGCGGATTCCGGCGCCATATTCTGATACTAAAAAAACTTTTTGTTTGAGTGAGGTATCAAAATGAAGGGTTTCGATTATTTATTTATTTATTATTAGTCTTAAAAAGTTTACACATAAAATCCTAACAAAAGAAGCTACTTATTACACATATATTTATGATTGAGATCGTAAATAGGTGTGTTCCTTCTTCTAAACACTGAGATGGTTGCCTTGTATTTAATTGCGGCAATCGTCCGAAACTTAAAAAATTGCTTCACGGTAGAATTGGATGTAGCGGTGGTACTTCCCAGGGCGGCGAACCTCTTAAACCTACCAGCCTTACCCTAATATCAAATACATAGGTATTCATAAACGACATGAGATTTATTGTTAGGCAAATTTATTCTACAATCAATAATTCCCAAAAAAATTTGGAGGCATATCGTTTATATTCAGGTTATAAAGTTCATCACGAAGGCGTTCAATATTAAAGAAGTTTTTATTATGCCGGTCGTTTACTTCAAGTCGGGTTGTAAGATATTGTAATGGAATGGAAAATACTTTTCCAATATGAAAAATATGTTCGAAAAAAATTTGCTTACGAATATGATATTAAGAATTTTCGAAGCGTATACATTTTCTTGTAGATATTTAACCGCGTGAACTTGGATGTAGGCGTTTATCTGAAATTTAAATTGTTTTGGCTTTTCTTTTTTCTAGATTTAAAGACAAGCAATACATACATATGTATGTAGATTTTTGCTGGTTAGCCTAAAAAGATTTTAGAAGACTTCTTGCCTTAAGGCTTATATGGAGACAAGGCAAGAGAGACATGCATTATTAAGAGGTTTTTTAAGAAAGATATTTGAATTTGTTAATGTTATGATACCTACCTACTCGGAATGTACTATGATACCTACCGCGTACAAATTGTTTTGCAGTTGGGCGGGATTATGTTGTAGATTCATGTAACCGTGTTTTTGAAAGCAACCTCTAGATATTATGAGACCATGAACTTTGGCAGCAGTGTACCCCCTAAATCCTAAACTTGACGTCCTTTAAAATAACTTAATTGGGTTTAACTATCTGCTTACATTATATCCTGTAAAATATTCTTAAGTATTTACTATATCGCATTTGTGTTTGGTTGATCTCTAAACAAATTGCTGACTTGATAAAATAAATAATAATAAAATAATAAATTGTAATAAAATAAAATAAAAAAATAAATAGTAATAAAATAAATAAAATAAATAAATAAATGTAAAAAGTACTTAATCAAATAAATAAAAAAGACGAATCTCATGTCAGATTCGTAATAAAATAATAAATAATAATAAAATAAATAAAATAGATAAATAAATGTAAAAAGTACTTAATCAAATAAATAAAAAAAGACGAATCTCATGTCAGATTCGTAATAAAATAATAAATAGTAGTTAAATAAAATAAAATAATAAATAGTAATTAAATTAATAAAATAGATAAATACATGTAAAAAGTACTTAATCAAATAAATAAAAAAAAACGAATCTCGTGTCAGATTAGTCTTTTTTTATTTATGATGGTACATCATACCATCGCCACACCTCTTTGAACCGTGAAGGAATTTGTTTGAAAACTGAGTAGTGAGTAGTTGTTGTAAACTCACCTAACACTAGGTGGTCTGCATGCTCGTTTACCATTTTTATTATTTAACAAAATAGAATTCGTAAGTGTCTTTACACAGTTTTATAAATAGAAAGCGACGAAGACCGTCGCTACCTGACGACCTCTTGATGACGGAGCCTCTTGAAAAAAAACCCCGTGTTGGTCCGTGACTGGGCGTGACGTGGGCGGGGAAAATATACGGGAGTTAAGCCGTTTCATATTTAAGAAAAGTGGATAGTTGACTGTCAATCACGTCGCCCGTTCTCTAAAAGTTAAAACAAACAAAAATGAAAAACAAATAAAAAGAAAAACATTTTTATTATTTATTTTATTTAAAAATATTCCTATGATTTTTGTACTTTAACGAGTATTAAAATTATTTATTAAATGAAAATATGAAAAAATGTAATAGTTAAATCAATAAAGTTATTTTTACGTTATTCCAATTATAATTCAAGTTGGATTTAGTTTAATTTTTTAAATAAAATATTTTTATTTTGTAGTTTTGAAAAAGGAAAATATGGCCCGAACTAAATATTATAGTAACATGTGTGTATCTAAACATATTTGTGCAAATAAATATGTTTTTCTTTGTCTTTGAATAATAATTTATGAGAAAGATGGTTTAACGTCCAAATCTTATACTCGTTCGTATTCGCAATATTCTTAAAAAGGAATTCGAAGTTTTCACGAAGGCTCTACGTTTTAATATAATGACGATCCTTCGTCTGCGCAGGCCCTAAATCAAAACGCGTAACTGTTATTAATTGACTTCCCAAATCCCGACGGCCCGTACTAAATCAATCAAGTTTTATCTTACATTCTGCCCGGTTTACTTTCTACTTTAGAAGGTCAAAACTACATTGGACTAGAACAGGTGGTTTTCACACAATTTATAAAAAGGTAAATATTTAGAACCTCCAAGAAAAGTGGATTATGCAAAAAGGAACACAAGTTTACTCAGTAGTAAAAATTAAAGTAAAAGATAAATTGACAGGCCTCGTGGTCTAGTGGTTAATGAACCTGACTGGTAAACAGGAGGTCGTGGGTTTGATTCCCACTTAGGACAAATGTTTGTGATGAGCATGAATATTTTTTCTGTGTCTGGGTGTGAAAAAAAAATCTATTTAAGTATGTATTTAAATTATTATCCTTCTCATTCGAGAGGAGACCCGTGCCCAGCAGTGGGACTATGATGGGTTGATGAAAATATATTTAAAAATATTTATGTATGTTTATCAGTTGTACAAACCAATACAATACTTTTATCTTTATAATATTAGTGGAGTTTGAGCACACTATTTCGAGACTTTATTTACGAATATACAAAGAATTTCTCTTGTTATTAGAACCCAATGACAATAATAATAAAATAACAAAGTATCGCAAGAAAACATCTCTAACTAACGGGTATGTTTTTCTGTTTCAAGTTTTGTTGTTCTGAGGACAAAATTACACGTATTTCTCCCAAAAGTATTGCGTACCTTTATTTTATCTTGTTTATTATCTTTTTGCCGATGGTATAATTTTGTTAAGAAATTGTTACATATTCCTAACTTCCTGCCTACTTTCGTGGTTGAAAGAAATTTGTTTTCAAAAGAGTAAACGAGAGCGGTAATGATATATTTTTGGTAGGATGTAGTCCGCGGCCCGGTTAAGTAACACCACCATACTCAATCCTACAATCTACTACAATCCTATGTGAAGTGATGTATTGTGAAGGAGGGCGTGGTTGCCGGAGCATAATAACTTTGATTCCACCACAAAAAAGTAGCAATGCATCTATTTGACTATGACGACCCGTGTGGTGTAGTGGTTACCATGCCGATCCACCATTCAAAGGGTCCTGGGTTCGATTCCCGGTGGGGCAGAGGTTTAAATGATGAATTTAGATTTCTGTTCTCG
>DWNH01002009.1:0-10432 GCA_018249895.1 Tiana niger | reverse complement strand
ATGGACACACACACAGACAATTACACAAACACCCAGACCGAGAATAGAAATCTAAATTCATCATTTAAACCTCTGCCTCTAACTAAACTTTTTTCTACAACACACTTCTTTCCGTCTTTAATCAACGGAATTCGTGATAACAATTTTTATTTACCTACGCTAAACGTAAAAATATCTACTAGCATAGATTTCTAAAAACTTTAGTAATTTATTTGTTTTCAAAATAAAACGTTCATCATGAGGAGAAAGAAAAATAAAAATTACAGTAATCACTTTAAACATTAATGGAAACGAAAATAAGAAAAGTTATGTTGCGAGAGAAACTTAAATTAATATCATAATATTACCAGAGGAGAAAAAAATTGGAGAAATATTATGATGGTCAAACACACCCCTATCATAATTATTTTATTGTACCTGCATTACGTAAATGTCAAAGGTTGTGTTTATTTCTCAATCCATACTCGCAAAAACAGATAACATATTTATAATCTGGATGAACATAAATTATACTTATATTCCGTCTACGCTGACATAGTCGCAGTCAGAAGCTGTAACTGTAACTTATTTTATGCATAGAATATAAACATATGATATCGCGGGGATATTTTACATTCCACCGATACATTATTAATCTATCTTTCTAACCGTTAACCAGCGTACGCCAAGGTTGTCTAGTTCAGTCCTACTTTTCAATAGACCTGAGATAAGGTTGCTGTCTCACGGGTGCTTAAATATTAAAAAAAACAGCCTTTTTTATTTTCAGTATAAACCACTCAAGTGTCATTCAAATACATACGAGTATACTCGAACTGAATTTTCACGTTTCTAATGTTACCAGCCTACATGCTTTGTTCAGTCCAAATAAATATAAATAGTTTTGGATCTACTACATATTTTCCGTTGTTCCTGTTTGATTAACAGTAGAAAAGGGTGTGGGGGTATACATCTGTACCTCCCATGTCGATTGTATACCTACTTAATTTTTCTCCTGTTTCTTTAATACTGTAATTACAATAGCTTTTTCATAGAAATGAATCACTTTTTGCTTATACATACTTCTACAAAAAAATATGTTTTAGTAGTAACTATAAAATTCACATCACTATTGGAAAAGGGATTACGTTGGTATGCTTATTGCTCTCTACGCTTTTAGGGGACCTTTCAGCGAAGTGAACTAACAGGTGTTTGGTTCGTGTAATGTAAGTCACCTATATACTGTTATATATGTTTATTTTCCTTATTTCGTGTTTGAAGTTTATTTTTCTTATTGAAATGTTGTCGATTCGACTATGTTAATGCTTACTTAAATCAAATGCAATTTCGTATTTGGCACGTTAAGCCCAGTAGCTTTTCGTAAAATAAAATTTTAGATATTTAAGAGAAATCTTAACGGTGTTTAAAGATACGAATACTTTTGTATAGTACGAAGTCGGAGGCGCGGATTGCGAAAAGTATTTTGTTCTTAAAAATGTCGTTCCTCAGACTGCTGCTCCAATTAGCAATTCAAATATTTTCTTTATTATTTTCTGATACGGCCAGCGTCATTGAGCGCGTGAAATATCTCAAAAATGAAATGTCAACCCCTACTACTCCTAAATCTAAAACTAGTTTAACTAGAATATTCCTTTTTTAAATAGCAAGTTAACGTTAACTTGCCACGTTATCAAATTTAAAATGTGCTCCCGTTGGGCAGGAGCAGATCTGAGCGATGGAGAGCGAGATCTTCCAGCGTCAACGTCACCGGCGCCCGTCAACTACCCCGCGACTGCCGGCTCGCCACCCTCTGTGCCCGTGGACCCCACCGCCGACACCCTGGTCTCTTCCACCGAAACCCTTCTCCGCAACATCCAGGGACTCCTCAAGGTGGCAGCGGACAACGCCCGCCAGCAAGAACGACAAATCAGCTACGAGAAAGGTATGTACCTGGGACATATTCAACAAATTTCATCTTTCACTTGGTGAAGGAATAATGGATTAGTGAAAGAGTAATATGTAATCTGCAAACATCTGTTATACACCAGAAAAATTATATTCTCTCTGATCTTCTTATTTTTATGATACACGATATTCATTATAATATATTGGGTAACACTAGAACAAAGTGTTTTGCAAAAAGGTTTTTTAACAATATTTATACAATCATGTAACTAAACAATGATAAAATAATTAACGTAAAAAATGTATTAAAGTTTATTAAAAAAATCAAGAAGTTTACAGAAGGAACATGTAGACAGACATTAGCTGTGAAATTACTGTTCTGAAATTGCGATTTGTACCAGATGTAAGGTAAAACTTTAAAATTAACATACCAAATTATCATACATTATACAGAGACAACATGCAGGAAGGCCGGTCGACGTAAATGTTATAATCGATATTAGTCAACATCTCGCGCGAATCGATTCTGCGTAATCCAACATACTCGTATAAGCAACATTGATTAGCTCTTATGCTCGGATCAAGTGGGTACTTTTATCACGAGCCATGTTAGCCACTACCTACCTACTTCATGAGGACACTCGATACATTTGCATCGCATTATATATGGGGTACGTAATATTTAATGCTCTATATGGTAAATTTGTTAAAATTACTTCAGTTGCTCATTGGTCGAAATTTGACCGTAACACACAAATAGGTACTATATTTTCATAAATCACATTTATCTAATATACGAAGAATTATACATATAGTATATTTATTTCCTTTATTTGTTCACACCGCTTAATATTTCGTGTATCAATGAAATTCGAGCACAATCGATTTAGGTAAATTCCGACATCTGTAACGCGAATGAAGTGCAACTATTATTAATAGTCTACACAATTAAATTTACAATAGTGATACATATTGACTTTCTGGAGTTCTCTTTTAGGTATATAAACTGTGACTATATGTGCATGTGTAACTTCTTAAAAAGAGAAATTTTCCCTTTAAGTATTAATATAATTTAATCCCAAACTACGCAGAGCCTGTCCTATGGTAACCAGAGAACTGACAAACATACAAAAAGATTGCTTACATACATATGTACCTATATAGATAGATAACTCTACACCCAGAAACAAAACAAACATCCGTGTTCATCATTAAAATGTTTATCCTTGGTGGAAAACGAACTTCTTAGCAGTCTCCGACTTAGCAGTCAGGGTCAGTGACCTGTAGACCAAGAGGCAGCTTTGGAGACAAGCACCAGCAGTTATGTTTTGTGTACCGGTGCGAGCGCATGTCGTGCCTTCGCAAATACCCGTAGAACAGATGCACCTGAGTTATAGCCCGGCCCACTATCATTACACACGATTCCATTCGGACAGCATAATTGTTTAATTGATATTTCTGCGAGTTATTTATACACGTCATTCCGTTTTCTCCATGTGAAACTCTCCGTGAACTATGGATATTCTCCTACGTGAACTGTCTGTATTTAATTTAATACGATTTCATATGATTGTTCTTCGTACAAACAATTTGCTTTACAAATGTTTACAGTTTAAACATTAGTGGTGCAAATAAATTAAGTCGATTTACTATGCGATACAAAGTTATACCCACCTTGTCCATTATTCAAACTATTATGGAACGATTTATAAATATTAAAATATATTCAGTAAGTATTATACAATTCACTGACTCTCAAACAAAAGATACGGGGAACGCAATTGTTATAAAACCCATAAAAATACAGAGAAGGTTGGAAAGAAAACTTGCGGCGCAAGTCATCATCAAACTTGAATATCAATATTGCGCCTCGAGCCAATTGTATTAATAAACAAAACAAAATGAGAAATAATAATGCTATAGGCCAACAAAGGTTCCATTTCTCCCCCTGACATATAAGCTAATGCCGAAGGAATAACTTCCCTAAACCGGAGGGATTAAGACTCCAAGTTGCGCTTCTATATCTTCAACCCGTAATTTTGTTATTACGATAATAAAATTATTGTTGATGAAACATTTTTTCGAATCGATGTGTCTGGCGAACTTTACCGTTGATTTTTTATAGAAATTACAGCAATCACTCGCTCGGTTCGCTACGGCTGAATTGATAGGTGTTACTGGCATCGGGGCTTGCATTTTAGTTGGTTCATTCGTTTCGATATTATATATCCACGCTTTTATGTGGGAGATTGGTTTCATTACCTGGCTATCGGTACGCCTCCTGGCCCCGCCTGCGTAATAGTATTTCTTTAGAAGTATATACTTTGCTGATAATATTGTCGATTAAGTTGTAAATGAGTAGTGTATGCAATAACATACAGTGCGCAATAAAGCTGCATAAAATGAAAAAATCCTATAGATATGCAGTTTTATGTGTATGGTTATATAGCAAACCAAGATCACCCTTCTATCGCTCGCAAATGGCAGATCACTATCTGAGCACATTCGCTGACAATTTTTACACTAGACAGTGTGGAGTGAGTGTCGCGCAGACAAATGTGCACCGCATTCACTGCGTTATCAGATAAGCGCGGGAAGGGTTGTGTGAAAGGACTTGGCTATGATAAACCTCTGTCGATTCGTTCCTGTAAATAGAGAGCAATGAATGGGAAATAGCTGTCATATTGTAGCCGTTTCGAGTGGCTTTTTACGATTTATAATCAAGCCAGACTTTGCTTACACGTTCAAGTTATGTCTCCCCGCAAAACCGTTCTTCGTATTTTTTGGACGGAGCGTAATAATCAAAGATGCGCCAAATAGTGGTACATAGTTACTATTCGCATTTCAAATCAAACTCTTAAATTATCCTCGACAGAATAAATATAATTTTAAATATTAACTTTTAAAAATATTTCGGAAAAATATAAAGAAGAATTCCTTTAAACCTTTTTATTTATACAACTCGTTGTAACGTCTCAAAAAGTCTTAAGTTCCGCCCACGCTGCGCCAATTATCTTGCTCGCCCTCTAACAGTATAGGAAATAGCAACTAAAATAGCACTAAAATGAAATAGCAATTTAATGGATAATATTATATTTAAATGTTACCATACATCTTGTTTCTTTTTGATATAACTTTTGCCTATGCCAAATCTCACACACCTCAATGCGCGTAATATCAACAAGAGATTCGACGATTTCGTTTCACATATTAACATAATGATTATTTTTAAATATAAATACAGGTGGCGGCAGAGCCTACCACCTTAGTGCAGTAATTATTGAAATAAAAGTATGTACGTACTCCTGAAGTCAAATATATTAAAGATAAGTATTAAATATATTGAAGAAACATCCAAAGCACATTAAAAGCCGCAACATAAATCGTTAAAAACAATCATACTCGTATCGAAAGAACAAACATACATTACTTTTAATTTCGTTGTTAAGTTCAACGTTCACGCACTTCTCACCGAAGAGAATAAATAAAGTGCTGTTACACGCAGAATCGGTCCGATTGCAATCATCGCGACATAAATCTGCTTCGGCTACTCTTTTAATCCTTTATTCCTGTTAATTCTTACCGCTTAGTTTATTTCTGAACCAAATGGCCCGGTCTTGTTACTTAGGTTTTGTTTCCCTCTTTTGTTTTACAACTATCAGTTTTTGTTAAGCTAAGTGCCGTCCAATGGACAAACGGCACATGCACTGGTAGATAGGACAAGCCTGTTTTATGGGTTCCTGTTTTAAATAGAATTCCACTTCCATATCAGGAGAAAACTTAAAGGAACTTTAACATAATTCAGTGATAATTTCCAACGTAGCGTAAACTAGTTTATATTCGCCTATATTTTATAAAACGTCGTATTCCAGTTCAATGCTTATTTATTTGCATGCGTACTAGGACATTTTACACAGCACTAGAAATACTAATGTTTTAATCGGGAAACGGATAACAGTACTCGAAAAATCTCGACACATGAGTCTTATCTAACAGACTGTCATATCGCATTAAAATATGAAACACATTATCAGAATTCTATAAACAAATATAAGCACCGATTCATCTAACATATCAAACGTGGCAAAATATTTCTTCCCTCCCGGCAAATTAGTTAGGCCGTATTACAGGTGTTTACGTTTTAATTTGCTTTGGAAGTTGTGAAAACGGATCGCAATGGTGTTGTTTGAGGGAAACAGCCCATCAATAACATGGAAGTGACCGATCGAACAAACATGAACTGGCCAATGATAAAAACTGATGAGCAAATAGACAGACAGGACTTGTGTACTCAGCTAATGGATTCAATTGATATGAAAGCTTTTACAATGCTGACGGCGACAGTGCTATTATGTTGGTTTCAAACCGAATTACTGTGCCAGATATCCGCGTTTTGATTGATTTTTTTAATGGAACCGTTACTTTATTTTTTTATTAAGTTATTAGCTTGTTACTGACTCAATTTTACGCTTTTTACGCAAATTTTTGTTTACATACTTATTTGTGTATATTGTTTATTTTGAGGATGACTCAAACTTGTTCATACTTTTTTTTTGTTGCGTAAAATTTTTTGGTTTTGATAAGAAGTCAAGGATTTAGGTAGGTTTTAAGTTCACTTCACAATTTCTAGAGTTCATGCCTAAATTCCAGCTTTTTAAATTAAGAAAATGTATTACTGTGTATAAAACTAGTCCATCGGTTTTCGGCAACGATGAGCATTTAATTTCTTGTAGGAAATCTACACTTCTGTACGTAAATAAGATATCCGATTATTAAATTAAAAAAAAAACTTCTGATTAATCTAGAAACTCATAACCAAGTTCATAATTTAAGTTAATCGGATGAAACCATTTAAGCGTCTTGAAGAAAACAAACAGAGATTGCATTTTATGATTGGCGGAGAACACCTCGCGCACAATGGCGCGAAAGCTGTCGCGGCAGCAACAATACGTCGTCGGTGTATCGGTGGCCGCGCATCTCGCGGGCTCGTTAGCCGCTGGGCGTTCTGGCTTCGGGCCTTCGAGCGCGCTGGGAGCTAGCTCAGTTAAACCCAGGGTATTGTGATGACCTTATTGTATCGACACTTACTATGGAGTTATTGGGTAGGTCGCGTGGTATCTTCATTCTTTAACTATTAATGATTGCTGATATAGAGTACCTACGTCGGTTAGTAGGAATCAAAAATGAGTGAAAGTCCTGTCAATTTGATTGGCAATATCGTAGCATCGGATACGTGGTTTCCGTCCCACTAGGTCGTAGAACAAAGTGAACAATAAGTGACATTAACGGAGGGATATTAAAATGCCATTCCTGCAATGTACCGATATGCGAGACATCGGGCAGCCATATTGGATTACTTGCGCGTGTCGCTCCGGTTACATTGCGCACGCGACTCGACCACACGCACGCCATCTAGCGAACTCCACTTTAAATATCGAACGTGACTTATTGTTTCAATATAACCTCCTTGTCAGGATCTCTTAGAGAATCCATTTGAATGGAATAGGTATAATTTACATGTTTTAGTTAGTTTCTTCCAAGACCTTAAAACTGACTTTATCGCGTACATTCGACAGATCTAAGACCCTTGAGTCGTTTACAATTTCTTGTTCACAACTGTTAAAGTGGTGGCTAATAAGAAACCAGTTAGAGAAACAAAATACGTTTTCCTTTATTGCAGTTAATAAAAAAATGCATTGCCTAGTTGGTTCATAATATAGTCCAATTCATTTAACTAACTGATAATATAAGCTGTACATTATCTATTACCAATTGAAAAACAAACCGTTTTAGTATACGATAATACAATGTTACTTGTCTGCATTGTTTACTTACTTATTTTTATATATGATAACCTAGTGATTTAATAAATATCTTATAGTGGCTAATCTGTTAGCACGCAACTGTACTTTTTTATGCTAACACTAGAATAGTAACAGTATTTGATGATGTATTTGATGGTTGAGTGTAAATATTGTATATCTACCAATCTACAGTTACATAGTTAAGTATGTACTTAGCTATGCCGTCCTCTGGTCGATGAGAATTTTTGATAGTATTTAGGTAAGTAATGTATCTCAGAGATATATTACAATGGTAATGTTGATACTATCTCTCATACAATTGCTGTCTAAAAATAAATGCTAAAAATGCTTACTCGTGATTGGCTGGACACAACTAAATGACGAAAAACACAGCACTGAAAGCATCGCGCGGTCTATTTTTTAAGAAACGTCACCGCGGTATTGTTTGTGTAGCGCTGCGTTTAAGATTGCAACTAAGGTTGCGTGATACAGTTTGAAGTCTTCAAAATGTTTTTTTTTTTGTCTAGGACATGCACATTTTGTGTCTCTCGACTGGAACACATATACATCATACTAAATGTTTGATTCATTGTATTTTATTCATAGAAGTACCTACAATGCGAGTAACATAATAATAGTAGCTCAAATATAAATCCCGTACCGCAACAAGGTAAGAAAGTCCCCTAGGAACTTAACATGTAATATCATGATCCGAAAAGACTCATCTCTGCATGTTGATATTTTAATTTAATCTTACTGAGAAGGTAACAATGTTCAAATTTCTTCGGAGTCGGTATGAAATATGTCGTTCTAGTTTCATAGAACAATGTAAAGGGGTGAAGTGAGACAATCGTAAAGTTTAATAATAATTACATTCTCAACTCTCCTCCCAGGTTGTGCACAATAATTAACCGCTCAGAATTACTTAGCTGAAATAAGTTAATGTGACGTACGCGGAATAAGCAGGCAGAAAAGTGAGGGAGAAGAATACTACTACTCAATCACCTTCTATTTAAGCTTAAATGATGCTTTAACTGTATTAACGCTTTACACTCACGCTTCACACTCATAGCCCCACACTAGGAATCCCTGTGTCGGGGGTACCGTGGACACACACAGACAATTACACTAACACCCAGACCGTGAATAGAAACCTAAATTGCTCATTTAAACTTCTGTCCCGCTGGGAATCGAACCCAGGACCCTTCAAAAGGTGGACCGGCACGGTAATCACTACGTCAGATGGGTCGACCCAGGTTAAGTAAAATATGGGGTATTATAATACTAAAATAATAAACTTACGTCAATATTTCATACATTCGCAAAGCAATACATAAAATGTTAAAAGCATATACGATACGTATCTACATATATGTACATATTATCTACAACTCAAACTTCGTTTGGCCAAGAAGAATTCTACTCAAAATTACTATAAAACACTATAATCATGCGAAATGCCCTTTAATTACCTTAACTTTATTTATTAATTTGTACCATTAATAAAATTTCCATATGTTATATTTACCATGTTTTGTATGCATGGAAATTCTAACTGTTCTTAATATTTAAAACTGTTGTAAACCGAGGTTTAGAAGCAGATATTTGGTGGCAAACATAATAAGATCCCTTGCCTCATTACGAAGGTTTGAATAAGGAAGTTCATGTGTTGTTTGGCGTGTTTTGTCTCTGTGGGGTAAAATAGGACCCCTTGTCCTAGTTGTAATTTACATACGGAATCACAAGCCGGAATAATGTGGTAGATGCATATGTTTATGCTTTATACTCACTCATAATTAATTATGGACATTAAATGTACTAACAAAGTTGATAAAGTAATATTAACGAGATTATATCTATGAAATCTTAATTGGCAATTATAAGGAAAATAATAGGCAAAAAAGCAATAAAATTACAGAATTACATTGACAGTTTTGTTAAGAAAGTTAAGTAACTTATAGTTCCAAAGAAAATTTGTAAGCAAGCCGTGAGTTAGAGATTATGTCTAATGCTATATATCTATAATGCCTACTGTAAACATCAAACCTAAAATAAATAAAATTAATATTTTTTAATCATTGCACAGGTAGCATTTCACATTTTAATCAAACCAATTTAATATTTACAGTCGAAACCATAGACAAAGTTTTTATTTGAAGTTAAAAGGCCAAAAATTTTCCGACTTCCATTTCCATTACTTTTCATTAAAAGTTACTTCCCCAATTTCAATTTCCTCAATAAGTACGGACAGGGAAACGGAATTATACTCGTATAAGTCATAGTGTACAGCTGCTAGGAACCGTGGGGATATAAATATTTTTTATATGCAGTTAAATTTTCCCGCCACATCGGGAACTTTGTAGAAAAATGAAAAATTACCGGTCAGGGAGCGGCGACCGCAAAAACATCGCATAAGGAACAACTAATGAAAGCTTAGAGCCATTCGCATAAATCTCCCTTACATTTTTAATACCAATATATCCGTCGAGGGGAGCTTCTACCGGGGAAAGAAAAAATGTAACCGAAAAACAAAACATTCGCGGACTCTCGCGTTTATATCTTATTTAAATACCAGATGTTGTTCGCTTATAAATGTGGATATTTTTAATCGGTGCTTTACCGGGGACATAATGGTATCGGCCGATCTGCCGTCAGCTGGTATGTAGATGTACAGGAGTTTATCGTGTTCGGTGGCTAATTTAAAAATCCCCTCTTCGTGGATTGTTCGCATTGCACGGCCCGTCATC
>DWNH01002008.1:0-10434 GCA_018249895.1 Tiana niger | reverse complement strand
GATATGCGGGCGTTATGTAGCATTCATCCTGCGCACTTTTTAAGAATGTTCGTATAGGTATGTCTTATAAGACATTATTTTCTAGTAGACAATGTTTCACGAGAAAACGTTTAATTTTTATTCCAATAAGAACACTATTTATGCAGGTGGGTCTAGGTTATTATTTAAAATTCAGCGAACACAAGAACCTTATTTGAATTTCAGAACAAATCGATAATAATCGGCCGCTACCAGGCCCACATCGTTATACCATTTACTATAATCTGCTACATCTGTAATTTCCAAACTTTAAAGAACGCAGTTTATGTATTTTTTTAATTGTTAAGAGTAAATAAAACTTTTGTAAAAGAGGGAGTAAGTTCATTAAAGGCGATAAGAGAGATCTCTTCTCTGCTGGTGCTCATAACCATAGGCAATTGAGACCACTTACCATCAGTTGGCTCGTTTGTCAGTTTGCTTTTTGACGACCCGTATGGTGTAGTGGTTACCATGCCGGACCACCATTCGAAAGGTCCTGTGTTCGATTTCCCGCGCGGCGGGAAAGCGTTATAAGCGTTCGTTGTAGGTCCTTAAATGTTTATAAGAAATTGTATTTTGATATTGAGTAGTATTGTGATTTTTCTTATTAGGTGTTAGATATTATTTAATAAGCACTAATTCAACCTTAAATAGTACCTACCGGAGTAGGTACAGAGGTTTTCATCGATGCTTTGTTACTTCGGAGGACTAAAACAGTCGCCTGATGTTACATGTTGAAAACAGTCTTCTGGCAACCGTACCTTTCCTTAACACAACTTTTACGTTTCCGAAACACACGAAATAATTGCCTCGCGGTAGAAATGCGTGTGGCGGTAGTACCTGTCCCGTCTCGCTAAGCCTGCTACTATGTAGAGTTACGTTATATGCCTATTTATTAGTTATATGTTTCAGTAACTGATGTCTTAACTCATTGTTAAGCAAAATATTTGCAAACGATATTTTGTTAAATTTAATACCATACTCTCAGATTGAGTATCCCTGGGCTAGACCGAGCCCAGTCCCGCAGTGGCAAAGCACGTACGATTCATTTGTAAAGCGCCACGTGCTACCATTTTATAATTCACAGTAATTTATTAACCCTTGCGTTTTCTTATAGCGTCCATAAGACATAGACACTCGTATTTGCTACTACTTTCAGTAAATAAATTGCTTTAAAATACGAATGGAATAGGTAGCCAATGTACCAGACCATTAAAAATGTTAATGCCTACTTATATTTTATTGGTTACTATTTGTTAGCAGGCCATAAATACTTATCAAGTAATATTGCACATTATTAAATATAAAACAGTCTTGCATTTGGCATATCGTTTTTTATAACAATATTTTAGAAGGGAATATTCATCCTGTCACATGGCGTTTTCATATTAAATTGTGATCTATATACTATCGTGATTTCTGATTCAATGCCAAAGACATAGATCTGTAAAAGAGATGTATGATAGAACTGCAGTAACATAATTATGTTTGTTAAGTACTGATATAAAATTAATAAATATGGATAATTGAAATTATCAAAATTCATTGAGATTATTTTCTAATATACAAACAGTCGAAGCGATCAAATAACGTTTCTTGATAATTTACATTGCAATGAAATTAAAAACGTTACAAACATTTACGATGTTTATCGTGATGATCACGCCCAAAATTCATGTTATCACAAACCAGTGCCATACTACACGCATTATATCAGATCAGATAAAAAACAGAAGCCGATATCGTATCGACTCGGCCGTGTTTAATGTTCTGTGATAACTACAGATAAAGAAAGGATTTATATTCTTTAAAGTAAAATGATACTCGCGCTTGAAGATATTAGCATATAAATACCTACGTACTTGCAGGTGTCAAAAATAATCACGTACAATTTTATTCGATTCATATCTTTTAAAAAAAAAGAACCTATTTACGCCACCGTATTTCAAAATCGTGACGTAATTGTTTGATGAAAAAAATTAAAGGTGAAGCCTATGAATATAATAAAAATGATCTTATTATTTCCATGGGTTACGAAGGAGGTGAGCGCGTCAAGTTTCAAAATAACCTCACTATTTCGCGGCTTTCAATAGAAACGTGTGACAGGTTGTGGAAGTTACTATTTTTTTGTTTTTATTAATGATTCATTACGTTTTTTGAGGTTTTTAGTTATTTGAAACAGAATTTATGTTGTAGAAAAACAAATATATAAAAATAGAAAGAATAAAAATGAAAACATATGCTATATTATAATACAACGTAGGGAACGAACGTCTCATTACACAGCTAATATTCGCATAAGAAAAGCGAATTAAATTTGTTCTATGAAAACTATTTTATTCCATTATTTTACAAAATGCTGTTGGTAAAACTGTTAAGAGTATTATTTTATTTGGATTGAGACATAAAATTAAATTTTTACGGACCTAAATCTTTCTTTAAGTATTGTTTAAAATAATAAAATAAATGCGAGAGTAACTAATTTTGCATTTCCAACTTAAATCACACACTCAAAGAAAACAATAGATTATTTAAATGATTGAAGAACATTACGTAAACACGGAGCACACGCGTCGAAAAAATAAATCAAACGTTCTCTTTACGACGCCCACCATTAATAAAACTCTTTAAAATATATTTAATAATGTCCACAAAGGTAGAGAGCACAATGCTGGATCCATAAAGGGGCAGCATTTATTATGGCGACAATATATCGAATACAAAAAGATAGTGTGACAAAGACGCGTACTTTTTAATAATATTGTCATTTCTCAGCAGCAGTGGACTCTTTCAAAAAGCCATAACGCAATAATTTATCTCTTTATAAGAGTTTTTTTCTCTGTGGGAGAGTAAACCAGGTGAGCATGGGTTAACTGATACCATTGAAGCCTTTATAGAACCTCTTGTGACTATTCGATAGCTATAATGCTTATACTTTGTTTATATGAATGTGTTGTAGCTGACTTGAATAGAATTCATATCAAGCCCCAATTACCTTTGTTAGTACGATAATAGGCCACATATTTTTGGACCTTTTTATATATGTTTCTTATCGTGATAGGAAAATATATGAAGAATTTTTTAGCACTGGTATTGAAACACATAAAAGAAATATTTTGTAAAAAATATAACGACTAAAAAATAACATTGAGTAAATGTAAAACGAAGATATCTACATATATTCTCTAACCCACCAATATCGAAATGAAATGAAATTGGTTTATTCATTACAAGGTATTTAATGAAAGAAAAAAAACAATAAGTTCATCGACTTTAGGCGCTCTTTTAGCTATTGTTGACCGGGAGAAAAAAGAAGGCGGAAAAAACTCTCGGTATTCTTTTAAAATCACTTATAATTACCTTACACATCCTGCAGCGTAGCTTCAGTCAAGCTGTCTTATTTGGCTGTAATATTTGAAAGTTTTCTATCATGCACAAGTGTCTGCTTGCTCTAAATCTGAATAATTCGGTGTGAAATAAGATTTGTGCAAAAAATTTAACGACTGTTTTATAGCCTTCGTCGAGACGGGGTTGACATCGGAGCCACAATAAAATCGATGAAATATCTTTAAGGGGCTGTTCGAATAATTCATAGGGGCGCATGGAGGCCGTTCACCATTGTGACAATATTTGCACAGGTAGGACCCAGTGGGACGTCGTGGCTGTGACGGCTCCCGGTTGCTTCTATAGTTTATTGTCAAATCATAAACGATTATTGTATTTGAAAATTATCTTATTGTTTTTTAATTGCCTACAGTACGCATTTAGATTAACTATATATAATACATATATGTACATATGTAAATTATTAGTTTAATTAGGTACTACTTTTTTGATAAAATGGCTTAACTCAAGCTTTTTCGGAATTGCCTGACTACTTGTAGATCTGTTAGAAGTCCTTGATTAAGAGCTCCTGTCCGTCGGAGATTGTATGGAGGTTTAATGACAAAGCATTGACTGTTTCTAAAGCACTAAACTTTATTTTGTGTTTATCTCGTTTCGTTTCAAAGAAAGGCTAAGTCAAAGTTTAATAAATATTGTTTACGTTTTAAAGAAGTGCAGTCCTTTTTTTCAGTGCAGTTTCTTATTACTCACTGCTATCGTAAGATATTCACTAACATTATGATCTTAACTCTAATTCTCTCAATGTTTTCAGTTCAATGTTCAAAGGTTGATAGGTAAAAAATGCTTATAGCATTAATTCCGCCTTTTGTACAAATTTGTTTAGGTATAATACAGTGTAAATTAATAAATTGTTCATTCAATGCGGATGGAAGCTAGTTTAAAATGCGTATAGTATTTGGGATATTATCAACCACTAAGAGTACGTCACCATGGATCCACATTCCAGATCCATATTCAACATAAAATTATTATCCACACTGACATTCACCTCCACGATGGACTACCAGTATCGAAGTCCGCTAATCCTCAGTACAAAAGCAGGACAAATGTCAAACTCTCTCCGACACAGTGGATAATGAAATCAAACGACACGTAGCGACCGTCAAGGGCAGGTAGGTAAATGCATCAAAATTAATTAAGGGGAGGACCGCCCGCGCGCCGCCGCCCTGCGGGGCGCCACGTGACGACTTCATGCGGCTTCCCGGAACCCGCTCCGGGATGCGCGGCTCTGGGCTACTAGCTTACCTGTACGTGAGAGGACGCGGTACTTAGCGTGTAGCATTTGTCATGTTATGGTACTGTACGATAGCGAATGGCAGTACAGTGAAGCAGTAGTCTCTATTTAGAATTTGAAGTAGGCTTATGCCTAAGTTCTAATACTATGGTACTGTATAATAAATAGCAATTGGTAGTACGGTAGAGCAGTACTGTCTATTTATCCTTTGAAGTAGGTAAACATATACCTAAATAACGTATAGCTTAACATATACCTTATAGGTGGTAGGCCGCTTTCTGCGGAAATACCACGGTCATTCCGTACCGTACCGTACATCTACCGTATAACATATGCATTGCTACATGTGAGGACTAAGATGATTGCCTCGTATTTAGCGAAATCCGGCAATCACAGCCTTTTTCCGAAACACAATAAAATATTTTACGGTAGATTTGGGTGTGGGTTGAGGGACCTATTTTTCCTTTCTAAGAACGGCAAAGGATTGGTAGATAGATACTTTGAGTACATAGATAGGTATTTTGGAGTTACCTATAGTGATAACTAATGGTGCGATAGTGGCCACTTACTATTTTGCATTATTAAACGAAATGTCTATGGTGCGCCATAAAAGTTAATTACCAAAATATGCACTTGTTTTAGATAGAAGAACGGCACTGTCAAGTTGCTTGGTCAATTCTATTTTAGTGTTTCTTCATATTTTTAGATTAATTATAAAAATAAATAATGATTTGAATTTCGACGCAAATAAAGTAGTATCTCGTGTCATGGTTAAAATGCCGGGCAGGTCGTAAGCCGCAAGCCTATTCTCATCTTTGAGGTCAACAACCTATACTGGTACGTGCTTAATTGGTTTCCCCGATAGCTACGAATCTAATGCGGAATTCTCATGACGTAAACTAGGTAAATGTATATAACTGGTCTATTTAGTTTAATATTAGAGCACAATGTGGAGTACGGAATTATATCGTTTCACAGAACTTATTGAAATATTTTTGTTTTCCTTTTCATATTATTCAAATTTAAAAATCGGGAGGTGACTATTTTTATTTTGCTACGTACTTGGAGAGAATTTAGTCATAGTGACTCACACTTTGTGTACTCCTGGATGAGTCATCTCGATGGTTCATAGCTATAGTTGGTAATGATAGATGGCGCTGTTGTTTTAAATTCATAATTCTTTCTTAATTTATCTACCGAATTTTTTTACTTTATTTAAACTCCTTAAATTTTAAATACAAAGTTTTGCGTAGGTATATAAAAAGAAAGTATGCTTATCTTGTAAGCGTTTCTAAGTCATTTATTTTGTTTAGGTACCCTTCGTCAGCACTCACGTACTCGTACATATGTACGTTCGAGTAATGAAGATACAGTTGTACTAGTGGTAAATGGTGATCATGTAGTTCGTTTAATTTCAATTCATGTGAACGAAGTCCCCGGTAAATAGTAAGTGTAAGTTATAATATCAGTGTTTGTGTTGGCAGCGTCATCTAGGCAATTGTACAACAAATATTTCGTCTTAAAATTACTGATAGTATGATTCAATGAACCAGACAGTGCCATCTAAGCAGCCGGAAAGGAAATTCGATAAGTTATCTATTAGGAAATTCGATAAGTCATTTAGTGTAATGTTGAAGGTCGTAACGTACCTCTTTGTAATATGTAATGTCTGTTCTACTAAATATTTTCTCCGTCCTTAGGGTATGTAAGTTAAAGACAGACAGACAGGCAAACAGAAAAGCCAATATTCCTAAAAAGAAGCACGTTTATATGTCATAATAGCATATTCTGTATTGACCTTATTTTTAATATTGCAGACACAGATACCTCTTCTATTTACATATAGGTACGTAAGATTTAGAGGTTCGTATTCATTCTTACCATCTTACATAAATAATTTAATTAAGAAAGATACAATGTTCTAGATACAACATTACTTCAATAAATATGTTAAATACTAGACACTATAAGATATTAAACATCGTGTTGTTGAGTTCCACCTGTGGGGCGGTATTATCTACGCATGATCAGATTGTCTCCACATTCAACTGTAGAAATTAAGATTGAAACTAGTAAGATAAAACACAATGATATGTAAAAGAACGATATTAATATGCCGAAACAGAAAATATAGACAAAAATAAACATTTGTTATCAAGAACGTGGCACATTCGTGAAACATTAAGAAAGATAGAATGAAATGAAATGACCATTTATAAACCACTGCGTCTATACGTTTATTATACTAATTCAATCAATTAGTTGTGTTTATACGACCAGTAGCTCGACATAAATAATATTTTATAACCCCGAAATCCTTGGTAAGAAGTCGATGCAGATAAAGATCGCTTCCGAATGCATCCAACTTCTACCATCGCTGCCCCGCGTCGTTGTGCCTAACGTTATATATCATCTACATTATCATCAGCCCGTTATTGTCCCACTGCTGGGCACGGGTTTCTTCTCGTGAAAAGGATTTAGGCCATAGTCCATTACGCTGGTCAAGTGGCATGTGTAATCCAGTTGGTGGACTTTTGAGAACGTTATGGAGAACAACACTCAGGCGTGCATTTTTCAATATAATTCGACGTATTTGTTTTTAGTACGATTTTATTAGATTCACTTGTAAGAATGTATGTACGTGTGTATGTATGTTTGTATATATGTATGTACATATGTGTGTATTTATGTATGCATGGGAATATATACATACGTATGTATGTGTGTATCTATGCATGTACATATGTACTTATATACAAACGGAATCTGTTAACGTAATTTGACCCACTTTGAGACGTGGGATTTAATTGAAACTTTATACACTTATCAAGGGCAGATAACTGTACAAAAATATATTTAGTTTGTCTCATTCTCCTAACCAGGATCATCAGGATTAACGATTTATCGATTTTCTGGATAGGAAGCCTGAGCTTGTTTTTTAATTTTTTTTTATTATTATATTTATTTTTGCTTTAAGGTCGCCCGAAGAGCTGTAAACAAATAAAATGATGAAGCAACCGATCTTAAAAATTCTAATCCCAAGGCCCGATACAGTTAAATTTAGATTCTGTAAACATAACATTACGTTATCTTACATATTTATGTATAATGGCTCTGTTTTGAACACATTTTTTCGTCACTGATGAAATTTGATATAAGTTGAAGCATTCAACAGATGTTGCTCACAGGAAGCGGTTACTTAAAAGGTCATAATTATATTATATTTATATGACCTTTTAGGTAACCGCTATAATACTTTTGAAATCAATGGTATTCTATAAAGGTAATGATAATAACCTTTATTTATCAATAAAAATTGTACACCTTCACTTATAAGTTATATACTTTAATATTCGTTATATTAAAGATTATTACGTTATATTATTAATAAGCTTTTTAATCAAATGCAGTTTCAGTTTTTATTCATAAAGCTTGCTCATTTGATATCTGATGGCTTGGATAAATTAATGTAACCACAAATTTAGGGAACGAGTAGATTGGTTCTGGCTCATCTATAATTATACATGGTCGGGGTTGTAAGCAAATTTTGCAATTTGAAACGCTACCGTCCTCCCTATTAATTCAATTAGTTTTGGATAATAAAGTAATGATTCACTATTTAGAGGCATTTGATTTAGGAATATCAAAGAGCTTTTATTGACACGTTTAAAAAACTGATATAGGATTTATTCCGTTTATATTATTAATTAATTCTTTTCTCTGTTCTTTATATGTATAAGTATATTGTAGGATTGTTAGGATTAATTAATAAAATACACGTATTTCTTTTGTCCGTATTTTTAGGTTTTGCAGCGCGTCTAACATCGCTAGCGCATCGCGATGCAATAACTAGACAATTGCGTAGTGTTGCCCGGATAGTGACTAAAGGTAAACAGTGTGTAACCTATACATTATGTTATCATCTTATCATTAAATATTTTTTGCTAACAATAAGTTATCTACACAACCGAATAACTATTATTATATTATGTACATATTTTTATGGTTGAAAGCGGACTTTTTTTAGGTTTATTTAATACGAATAGTATACATATAAACGCAGTTTCTGTGTCTGCAGTAAAAGTTCGTAAAAACTGTGTTCCAATTCTAATTCCCCACCCCTTGAGGGAGACACTTTTTACGAACGTTTCATAACTTTTCTTCATTAAGTTTACTGCGAAATAATCGGTTTGAACACGAGCCAGGAACATTCTTCTCACAATTCAGTCGAACATAAAATTGAAATTGCGTACCGACATCACGCCTAAACGATTAGAAAGCGCCGTAATCTTTGTCAACGAATTAAACTTTGACCGAATTATCGTGTACGGGGGATGGGTTCACATCGTTAAATTATCTCGTATTGCAATAAATATGTCGGTTTTCGCTTGTTGGTGTGTTTGGAAACAAAGCGCACCGTATCGAATGCCAATGGACCGTACAATTGCAGGGTGCCATGCCGAAGCTCCCTGTGTGGCAATACCCGTCATATTTTTTGACTACAAATTGTTTTACTACCGCTGTCCGAATCCTCATAGATTTATTAACTTAAGAACTGTTCGCATTCTTTAAAATCGTTGCGTAAAATGCTCTTTGGTTGTCTAATGGGGAATAAAATTAAATTATGAACTTCTTTTGTAAGAATATTTAGAGGCACAGTCAGTTTGTGTACAGTGAGAGCACTTGACTTAGCAATTTTATTACGTTAAAATCGTATTGAAATATGGTTTTGTTTGAAGAGATAGGAGAATAAGTCACTTACTTAGAGTAGAAATAGTTGTTTAAGCTAATATAAATAAATATTTTTGTTAAGAAAAAATTAAATTATGTTATAATATTTTTTAAATGCCACCGGTGCTCAAGATTTTATTTGAAAAAAAAAAAAACTATAATTCATCTAATCATTTTACTTAGTGTAAATCCTTTGTAAATACTTTTTATCTTAATATAATTGTCAGTATGTTAGTTACCTACTGAGGTAACAAACATTTTTTCTACGTCGATTAATTTTTTAAAAAATTACGCAGATATAAATGCACAAAATCAGATTGAAACAGTGGCATAAATACTTCACGTCTATTGTTGCAAGCATCTTACTTGTGTATCGTCACAAAACAAAGGAATGTAAGCGCCACATGAAAGCAGTTTAGTTTTTGTAAGCTACTTTCCTTTGTAAGCTGTCGGAGCGAAAGTTTTACGTAAATAAACATTGTACTGAAGCTAATCCTAGTGCTTGGACGAACACACGTTGCGCTTGTCTTTGTCTGTTTTGTTCTGGGATAGATTTTGCTTCGGTACGTTTTTGGTGTATACGTTAAGAAAATACAATGAAGCCGGTATTACGAATTATATCTAACGCATGATTTTGATATACTTTTTATCAATTAGAATTGTTCATTATAATAATATCTAAGTCATATGTATCACATTGCAACAGTGAAGTATCTCAAAAGGGCCACTATACCAGGGCCGTGATTTTAAAATTGAGATACAAATAAATATAACCCTTATATATAATTTATATATATGCTATTTATTCACTTACTATTCCCCATTTCTATCTTACAATACCTACTGAAATAACATTTTTGGAGCATATCTAAAAAAATGAGACGAACTTTCAATTAATATTAATCTTGAAATGCATTAAATAAAAAAGTTTTCATAAGTAGCTACATAATAATATGAAATTATCTTTACCTTACCAACTAATTTTTATATGGATTTGCAAAACCTTTTGTATTCAAAGCCACAGGGTGTGGGCAACAATAAATAAA
>DWNH01002007.1:0-10436 GCA_018249895.1 Tiana niger | reverse complement strand
ACCGTATGAAAGTGATAAACTATGCCATGTTAAAACAGTAAAATATTATTTTAAAGTACCTATTTCACTTTATTCTCATTATAAAAGGATCAATAAGTTTATAATTAACGATTCTGGTTGTTAGAGTTAAAACTGAGATCAAATAGATTAGAAAATAAAGTACCTAAAATTAATGTATGTTATAACGTATCATACTAATAGTCTTCTCAAATTGCGTTCTAGTGTCTCTAATACGAGCATAAATAACATTTCTTCGGTTTCGCTATCACTCGATTGTCCATGCACAATTAGTTACTGTCACGAACGTTGTAAGCATACTCGTCCAAATTATGTATGCTTCGAGTTTACGTGGAAAAGAAAGTAGCCATCATACAAGTGAGCAGGTAGCTGAGTTTGAGTACGATGTCATATTGATTGATTACCATAATATTACAGCTTTCCGAGCAAGAATCTTATTTTATGGATATTTGGTAAAGGTTTAAAAGGTCCCAATCAAAAGGATATCACAGATATAATGTATATCCCAAATAAAACGGTAAAATACCGAATGTTTGCCTTCTCTCTATTTTTTAATGTGATACAAATATTTATATCTTCGAAAGCTTGTCGTGTAAAATGTTTATTGGGTTTATTGCTATTTTATTTGGCAAATAATAAGTTCAATAATCTTGTTCCAGCAAGTTGCCGCAAAATTTTTAATTTGCATATTACACAACAATGTTTCGTGTGCATTACGAAACTCCTTCTAAAATCATTTAATCCATCATAACCATTGACTTCAACCAGTTCTCAACAATAGTTATATCACGCAAGATGTTCACAATAATCTATGAGAGCACAGCGTTTATACGGAAACCGGTTTCTATGTCTTGATGACTTCCCAGAGAAGGGTGCACCTCGGAGGTTGGCGTCACTCACTTGTCTTAACAAAAAGCTATCTGTGCATCACGAAGCATCACTTTGTATTATGTGTGTGCAATAAAGACACACACATATATTATTATGATTATCAACGAACGTTTTTCTGAACAGAGGTTTTATAGATTATGAAAATAAAGAGAATTGAAAATGATTTCGATTCATGTCCCTCCTTTTTTGTTGTTTACAAAACAATATTTACCATCTGGTAGATCATCTTAGTGAGACGTTACATATTAGACTATGTATGTTATTGCTTTAATAAAAATTATTAATAACTATATACATATAGTTATTAATAATTTTTATTAAGAACTTATAAGTTCTTAATGATTTTTGCTTTTTGTATTTAATATGAATATGCACGTGTGATCATAAATTCGTTTAAGATACGTTAAAAGGGGTGATGTAATGTTAACAAATATTTATATCAACACAAACATTTTACAACTCAAATTTAGATAATTTGTCAAAAAAAGAAACACGTTTATTGGAATTCGTTTATTAATTTTAATATAACTATAGGTACATATTTTCTAGCATTTCATTGTTATTTGCTGCTTATACCTATTAGAAAAAGAAATAATTAAACTGACAAGAAAAAACTCTCAATTCACCAGTTTTGTGTCTGAAATGTCGTGTTGATAACTTGGAAATAAAAACCAAATAGTATCAAATAATAGTTAGCGATGCGTTAAGCTGATGCACCACGAACCAGGCTACCCGATCCTCGTGTTATGTTTCATCTCCCGTATCCAACAGCTGGTCTGCTGACTAAAAACTAATGTACGAAAAAGGAATTCATATTCTGCCTGTGTTCCATCGATAGACGTATGATTTTAAAGATGTCCCGGTTTAAACTTAATGAGTAGGTATAAAGAAATTTGTAGTAATATAAAAACGTTCCTTTAAGTTACAATTTTCAGGACGACCGTTATGACTGGCTTCGTGGTCCAGTGGTTAGCAAACCTGACTGCTAAACGGGAGGTCGTGGGTTCGATCCCCACCCAGAACAAATGTTTGTGTGATGAGCATGAATATTTGTTGTATGTGGGTGTAAAAAAAATATCTATTTAAGTAGATATGTATTTAAAAAATATTTACGTATGTTTATCAGTTGTATGGTTATCATAGCACAGGACTAGTTGCTAGGTTGAACTATAACTAAGTACCGAAACTACGTGATTAATTTAGCCTAAGAAAATTTAATTTGCACAAAAACTGACAACCAGCGCGGGCTTAAACCTACCTTTACACTCTCCTACTCTAGTTCAACAAAAACTCCTAAACACGTGTACAGACACAATAACTTAATTACTACAGCTCGAAAACCAATTTCGACATGCCATAGTATGTTTTTTGTTTCTATAAGACAAATCCTATTCCCACGTACGAAACAGTCGCACGGTTCAATCGTGATTTTGTGCCGTAGTGCAAGAGCCTAGAACCCTTGTCAGTTGTATTTTTTTTTACTATTTATCTAGAAGTGAAGCGAGTCGACAGCGATCAGCCACCGGAGCGAGACGTTCCTTCAACTCGAGTTCATCGCTCGTCGTTTTTATCGATTCAACTATCAGATTGCAGTAATCGATGGGAAAGCTAAGGAAAGCGTGTTACAATTGTCTATGTGTAATAATAATCCATGTTGAATTGAGGATGTAGAGATGACAATTTGTTGTTTACTTGTGCTTCACTATTAAAGATGACCTTAATAGTATCTGCATTGAGTGCACTTTTTGCGCTACTTCCGACATACGATACTTTTTAAACTGCCATTAATAATTACAGCAAAATATATCATTTGTTTCGTTACATCTCAAACCTGCTACTCTAATGCGTTCCAAGTACAAACATCAACAAGTTTCTCGACTCTAGGCTATAACTGTTACATTTCCCAAGTATTTAGCTTATAACAGTTAAATTCCACAAACATGTTTAAGCGTTGAGGTAACAGGCAATGGCGGCGGTCTAAATATCAACGATTACGCTATTTATTACAAAAACGCGCGCCACCGCCGCCGAGAAGTCGCATGTGGTGTCGCGACTAATGAGGGATATGAAGCAACTACAAAAAGATTACGCAGGGCGTAATGAAACACATTCCTGATTTATCATTACTTTTGAATGTTGTTTGGAGATAAGGAAACTAAGTTTACACAGTAACAACTTTGTAAAACCCATTTGTTGCTTGTTCTAAGGTTAATAGAAATGTGGCTAACATTTGTCACGTTACTTGTAAAGAATAATCATATGAGACGCCTTTATAAAGAAAAACAAGTAGCGGGTGGATCTAGAAAATTCTACCTTTTCTAAACAAATTATATCTAGTAAAATAATTTTATCAAATAGAGTATTCACACATCTTATTCCTATTTTATAAAAAGCTGTAACTAATAGTTACATTCATATTTTGTCGTCAGGTGAAATGAAATATACCACTTAAAATACAATTTTAACTTTTCTGGGCACTTTCAAAATAGACTTCCACACGTTCACGTGTAATTAGAAGAATCATTGTGTAGCTACTTTCGCTAGAGCACGGCTTCCTCACAATCTTCCGTTCACCTAAACTACATACATACGTACAGTGGAACTAAAAAAATCTTGAGGCTACCGGAATAATTATTTATTGCGTTATGACTGCTAGGACTACATTGACCATTACAATACATTTAAAACTTTAATACGATAGTCCAGTCATGAACAATAAATAAATAAAATTGCTCCCATTTTTATAAACTAAAAAATAATACAATAAATCATAGTATGATTTAAAACTTGAAAACAATTTTTTAAGATTTTTGAATACGAACTCTTTAAATGTATAATTTATTTTTAACTTAAAAAGGGAAAATACAGCTTTAGTCTATATAATATTATGTTAAATAATAGTTATTCCCAGCAAATAGTATTATTATATAGTTTGTCTTTGAAAATTAATTTGTAAAAAAGAGTCTGTAAAAGTTTTGTTGAATTGTGTCCGAGTTGGGTTAAAAAATATTGTGTTCGTAGTAATTACCGAAGAATTTGCACAAAAGCGCAATAAATGCCAGTCGAATGGAACTTAATGACCGGAGGTTATACATATGGTACGTGCGGTTTTACGATACTCTTACAAAACACGTAATTAAGATTTTTTTTATTTTAATTTTTATAATAATATTTTAATCAATATTAAAGGAAATTATCGCTGAAGAACAAAAAAAATACATAGTTTTTTTTTTCAAAATCATACTTATTCGATATCTAGATAATTCTTAAAAAATATTCAAAGTAAACACTCGTTGAAATCTTTTGTAAGGGCCTATTTGTATGTTAGTAGGAACGAAAGATTCCTGTAAATTAAATGGCAAACTACTGAGTATTTCATAATATATATTTTCCGCTTTTTTTAATAACATTTTTAACCATATTATTAACCATTAGGTATGGTTCCCATTACATCATCTGTTTTCGCCCTGCCACAATCTTTAATTCAGTACATAATCATATTATGGTTAAAAAAATTAATACTTATAATATTTTATATTATCATAGGGTGATGTGATAAAAAGTTTGGAGTAGTTACACCTAGAATGCTCAAACGAAATTTTATATTGAAATTTTAAAATTTTGAAATTTATTATGTGAATTACTCACACACAATATACAATGTCTAAACAAATAAGACGTATTAATATAATTTATTTCCCTTTCTTTCAAAGAAATACAATCCTTTGTTAAAGTCTTATTTCACGCTCCTACGTGTTTCTGTACAAAAGAAATTCCATCCGTTTTTCAACGTTGCGCCCGAAGGAAGTAATGCGCCTTGAACAAAGTCACACAATGTCATGTATACTGCGGTCCGCACAATGGCGTGTGAGGTCGTGAACGCCGGGGCTGCGCGTGCGCCGGTCGGGACTGGTCCTGCTCACCTTGCAATGCCGACTGCTACGCACGTCACGTACACACCGCATCCCTTTATTCTTGGGATCAACTCACACGGACGTCCAGTCATCATGTGCTTAAAAGTATTATACCGTATCTGTATTCTACTCCAGTATATTATTTTTAGTTATCCACGATTTCATTATAAGTTTGGAAGTAAGTAACTTAAGAATATACCGATGATTTTTTTAATCTTGAATAAAAGTAACAAACGAGCATGCAGGCTATGTGGTGTTAAGTAGTCACTGCATACCATGGACACCCATTTGCAACTTTGTAATGGCTTTACGGTAGAATTGGGTGTGGCGGTTGTACTTCCTCTGGCAGCGGCCAATCTAATGGAATGAAATCATCATCAACCCATCATAGTCCCACCGATGGGCACGGGTCTACTCTCGAATGAGAAGGATTTAGACCACAATCCACCACGCTGGCCAAGTGCAGGTTGGTGGACTTGGAATGGAATGAGTTGGAGTAATCATGTAGTTAATATAATAAATGTTCATACGTGTGCTTCACTGGAAACGATTGAACTTCAGGGGAGTTACGCACACATGCCCGTATATACATACACATGTAAGCAGTAAAACACAGGCAGATGATATTGTAGTGCTGCGTTGCACATGTTCGCATACCTGAGCATCCCAGCAAAGGTAATGGAAGCTCACTTAGGCAACGTCCACAAGCACAAAGGACTGAAAAAAATTACTATAAATACGAGTATCATTGACCTGAGCGAATAAAAAAAGAATTGTATTTAAATGCAGTCAAGTTTTTATTAGCGTTGTTACTGCAACAATCTAAATTTGAACGAAATGGTGAGATCTAATATTTACATCAAATCTACATCCAAGAAGTAGATTTTTACAATGATAGCCTAGTCCCACGTCTGGCTGAAGAATGTTTTGCGAATTAAAATCAGTTTATTTTTCAAATCACAAATCAACGTAAATGGTTGAAAAGTTAAATTTTAAATACCCTAGATGGTAACTTTATAAACGTGACTTTACTCAGCTCTATCTACTCGTAAATACTCCATGCATGTGGGATTGTTGTGTAGGTGAATCGACTTCAGAGGCATTTGCCCTCTCAAGGTAGTTTCGATTGTGGTATAGCATCTTCTTCAAGCGGATTAAGAATATTCATGAATTAAGACATTGACAAATATTGTGAGGGAAGCTGATTAGTTGCACATCCTCAGTTTATTGTGATTAAGGAATTTCAAGTACAAGCTCAAGATTAATAATAAGTTAAATTAGACAGAGCCTGTGTAGATCTTTGCATTGTCGGTACTGCGATGGTTCTGCAAAGACGCAATTATTACAATCAAGTTTCTTAAACCATGCTTCATTTATTGCAATCAGTTTAGTTGTTCTGTATTATATCTCCAAACCCCTGATCTTTACTATTATGTGTACCAGCCTTAAGCCATACCTATTTATAAAAAACTATTCGAAATCGAAGATATCGTATAACATACACAAACAAATATAAGTATATTATGAACCACCCCCTTTTTGACGTCGCTTAAAATTATTCAAACATTTTCTACTACTTTCGTAATACGCTAAAATAAATAGTTCATTAATTTTTTTAAGATTGTTAATGTACCGACAAATTGCATAGATATTTGCAGATTGCTATCGCCTTGTGAAAGCAGCTTTGTCCTTACTATGGCTAAATGCTTTTTTCACTTTTAATCACTTTTTGTCATTAATTTCAAAGAACGGATTACACAAATGGTTTATTATAAATAAAAGAAAGTCTATTAAACTCTTGATTTATTGCAGCTGTTTCTGTAAAGTATTTCTATTTAATGTCCGATTCGTATAATTAATGCGCTTTTTATCATATGTATTTTAATATCAAGTAATTTAGCGTAATATTTTTTTAATTATCTATTAATTCATACGTTTATTTTATTATAATGGTCAAGGAATTGAAACTCTAATAAAATGAATGTCAGATTATTCACTGTTTAGTATTCCAAACAACGGTCTAGCTTAATCTAATTAACTCTATCAATTTTGTAGCTCTATAAATCTATAAATCATTCCATATATTTCAACGCAACTTACTAAAATTCTAATTGAACTGAAATAAATAAATACTTATTAACTTTTTCATCATTATTTAAATTTTCTTTAGCGGTTTATGAAACGTGAATTGCAGAACAGTGGACTAATCTACTACAAAAACTAATTAACATGAACTAAAGTCGAACTAGTATAACGGGGCAAAATTAGGCAATAAAAATTTAACATTCGCTAGAAGTATGAAGATCAAAACATTAATTGAAGCAATTTGATTGAAAATTCAATTTAATTACAACAATTGTACTTTTAAGATTTATATACAAAACTGTCCATCTTTCTAGGAAGCTAATCTTCTAAATAATAAATTATTACTAGTTATTTTAAATACAGAAAAAACAGACAAGAAGTGAGTAGATGAGGATGCTCCCTAATATCGAGTTATTTTTTTAAATACTTTCATGACTAAATAATTTTATTGTTTCTTGCCCAGCCGAGGTACTACACAATGGTCATAATGTTATAACGGCCAAATGTCGTTTAAAGTATACATGCAAATACAAAAATCGTGCAACCTTACTTAACACACCATGAAAAAAACCATTTTGCTCATTTTTAAGTCATTCTTTAAATTATTATATTTTTGTTTTTAAATTTTTAAAAGTTGTTCATTTATTGATGTTTAAGTTAAAAAAAAGACATCTTTAAAGTATTTAAGAAGCACTACTTTAGCACAAAGTATTGCTTATCTCGTTTATATTACATAGCTTGTCGCAGTATCACTTGCAATTTTTGTTGCGAAAGCAAATCTCGAAATGGCACAAGCGCAAACAATAATGAGAGAGCGATGTGTGAAGACAAAGCCGCGGGTTTGGAAACTTACCGTTAGGTCATCCTCAATTAACTCGTGAATTCTAATACGGCTATAAAATATTAATTTTTAAGTCAATTAATAGAATAAATGGTAGATATCTCTTAATGGAGACGGCAATAAAAGTAGGTGATAAGTTAGCTTTAACTTATTACGCAATCAAAAACTGTCTACATACATACATAGTAGTGATTTAAACTCCTTGTACAAATCACTGACGGTACATTTTTATGTTATTAAGTTTTATGTGTATATTAGAATACACGTTTCTTTAATGGTCATAAAAACATTGCTTCGCGATATCATAATGTTGATGGACTATTAATGCTTTCAATGATACATGTTTTGAGTTAATAAATCTTACTTTTCTCTGATAGCACTTTGCCTAGATATAGGACAGTTACGAGTTTATGATTATGACAGTTACTGCTCTTCTGAAAGATCACATATCATTTAATATGTACTACTTGTCCTGTGTGTCCGTTTCTTTACATTTTTATTTTTGCTAATGTCCTCTTTCTCTTACATCACTCTCTTCTGACTAGAAGAGTCTTCCAGTCTTTTTGCTATATTGCTGTACGTCTCCCTCTTCCAAGTAATTCATTCTCATGTCAATATTCGTCTCGTCAATATCTCCTTCTCAGTCATGGCACAATAATAAGAAAAACTGACTGACTAAAAAGACTTGCCTGACATAAACATCATTAAATATCTGGCGTAGTGTACATGGATAATTCACGTATTTAGCAATAATATAAACAAAAAGTTTTTTTAATTGTGTCATTGTGTCTACTGCTTAAAGGTTATCTGTCAGAAATCGCTACCTCAGCGATAAGACCAGCTTTTGTGTGTGATTTTCATGTAAGTATTTTCTTTTACAGCGTGCACAATAAAGTATATTGTTATCAGTGTTAAGCATTGTATTCTGCTTATTTTTATTAATAATTCATATTACAGAATTGTTCCTAATAATTATCTTTATATTAAAAAGGTAGCAGTTGAGCATGTAAGCAGCTTCAAATAGTCACTGCAGTCCGTAGACTCCCACATCCAACCTCAGGAAAGCATTTAGTGCCCTTTATTTGTACGCAAATATGTGGCTATTTCTGAGGAATTAAATGTTCGCCTTTTAAAGGCTGCAGGCATCCACACCTGTTCGAAACAGTATTATTTCTGCACGGTAAAAACGAGTCTGACGATCGTACCTCTCCAATTGCGCTACTGTACCAAGAATTTAAGCTACATTAAGGTGTAGACTTACAAAATGTGAGTGTACTCAACATTGTACATAGTAGAGTGATTTTACACGATTACATCGCGTGCACAAAGTTCGTTAGGGGAAATTTCTTATTATCTCACATATATAAAGTGATTGTTACACATCATATTTTGTTACTTAACTAAGTTCATCAGTGCAGTGAAAGTACGGAAAACCATAAAACTGCAGAACAGTCGTGAAAGGCTATAATAATGATCGTTGGACTATGGTACATTAGCCACACTTTCCAAGCTTTTAAATATCTATTTGTTTTATGACAATTGTGAGTGAGCTTGACAAAACAACAGTACTATTGTAATCCTTAGTTATGCGTCATAAATTTTTTTTAAATTTCTGATGATAAATAGTGAAGGGATGTACATATATTCCTTTTTTAATTTTAGCTTGTTAAGCACAATCAATTGTAATCTTAAAATAAACTATCACGAATTGATCTATGATCAGTCTCAGGATACAAACATAATTATTTTCCAAACTAGTTTCTGCAACAGAAAGTTTTGTCTTTGATTGAATAACTAAGTTACATGATAAAATCAACTCATTACAACCAATACATTTGGCGACTTAATTGCGATTATGATTACGAAGAAAAAGTATGTTAAAAAACCTAATAAGAACATCAAGCAATAAACATAAATCAATTAGTTTATGAACTGATGTTTCATGTTTACTTTCACAACTGAAGAAATACTAATAAAACAATTACAGTTAATTTCAAATGAGACTTTTATAGTCTGTTTTCCATTTGTGGAGTTTTCTGTAAGTAATCCCTAATCTATACAGCTAAACACTGTTATTTTCAAAAGTAGTTCAAATATTGTATTCCTAGTTTCGATTTGTATTGATTCGTTGATAAAATGTTATCATAGAAGTCTGTCAGACTTTTTCGTATATCGTAATATCCTTAGCGTATTTTAGTTTGTACATCCCCGTAATCTAAAAGCAAGTACTTACTGTTTCAAGCTGACAAATTAATTAAGTTATCATTGGATTAATGACTATCGCGGTTACGGAACCGGTGTGTCTCAAACGGATTCGAACTGCTGTTAGTCAAATCAGCGAGGCTTGACCGCGCAATATCCGTGCACACATGAGCAAGTTAATGTTACATGTTGCACCAAGGCTACGGAAACGAAGATTGTTTTACTTCCTTTTTGGCCTGTGATTTGTTATCCTGAACCCATTATTGCACCACTACTTGGCACGAGTTTCATATTTGAGGATGCGTTAGGCCATAGTTCACGTTGGTTGAGTGTGGATAACTAAATAAATAAATAAATAAATATCTTGGGACAACTCACACACGGTCATCTAATCCCAAATTAGGCAAGTAGGCCTGTGCTATGGTAACCAGACAACTGATAAACATACATAAATATTTTTTTTTGTAAATACATACTTATATAGA
>DWNH01002006.1:0-10439 GCA_018249895.1 Tiana niger | reverse complement strand
CCAGCTGCTGATAGAACATTCTCGTAGCTGATTATACAAGGACAAAATCGCTGGAATCTACTAATATTGGCTAATATGGAGTTACTAGCTAACTAATACGGCTTAGTTCAGTTGAAGCGATCGCTACCGACAAATTTGTTTTTATTTCAACGTTAATATAGAAATTTATAAGTTTTATTTGAATTAGTTTTACTATAATTTGTAGTTGTGATAGCCTAATTGTCGAATTTCAGCCTACCGTTTCGGTGGGTCCGGGTTCGATCCCCTCACGTACCTCTAACTTTTTCAATATTATATGCCTATAATAAATTATCACTTGCTTTTCGGTGGAGGAAAACATCGTGAGGAAACCTGTATGCCTGAGGGTTCTTCATAACGTTCTCGAATGGCATGTGATGTCCACCAATCCGCACTACAGAGGAGACCCGTGCCCAGCAGTGGGACAATGATGGGCCGATGATGATAATTTGTACATCTGAAAAGCTAAATATGGTATATAAAAAATGTTTATGTATCAACTTAGTACCTACCGATATTTAGGCAAATTAATAGTTTTGTCTTTTTGTTTAAAAATGACCTCAAATATATTTGAAAATTTATAATCGAGATTTCCAAAGAGATCTTCATATATTGTGAAGTATCAGTTTCCAGGAGTACTGAGTTCCATATTTATGGAACGAAAGTGTTGATTAAACACTTCATGGTCAGTTATAAATTCAATAAATTTTCACTTTTTAATTAATTAATTAGAACGAAAATTTAATCATTGCGCTTAAAATCTTTCATGACATTAGAAACGGTAATTTGTTAAGAATTTTCTGTAGCTAGGGTTTTTTGTAAGCCATGTATAGTGTGGCCACATTGCATGTTAGATATAGGAAAATAGGTGGTAGGCTGTCGCCCTGGTAATCACCGCCACACTTAAGTCTACCGTAAAACTATTTATTGTGTTTCGGAAGAACGGTGTGCCGGAGTTCACTGAATATGAGGCGACCATCTTAGTCCTTAGAAGTAGCATCGAATCTATTTGAGATCTTAGGTAGGACTAAAATATTTCCTTAGATGCGAGATGTCCATGGGTTGCAGTGACTACATAACACTGGGTGCCCTGAAAGCTCGTTTGCTACTTTTATTCAATATAAAGAAACTACATATAATAGTAGTATAAATATATAAATAAAAGTACAATAATTTTAATTTAAATACGTACAAGATTTACCGCCACGTAAACATGAGACTACAACTACTCGTATATTTTAATGAACTAAAAACAAATGTAATAAAAATGAATATTTCTATTTTTGTCTAGCTTTTATTTCTTTTCTATTTCTTCATATTTTCATAGGCTCTACATATATATACTAGGCTATACACTTTGTATTACTTTGCCCAATGAAAATTCACATTTACCGAGGAACGGTACATTAATTGAATTAAAATGTATCGTTTAAAGAAAAAAGTAATCCTGACTGAAACGAGTCCGTTCTAAAAGCTCGTGGATCGGTATAGATATTCAATTAACTAAATGGAGATATCCAAACAAAATCGCAACAGCTGGCCGCACTAGCCCAGTACGCGGCGGCCACCAGGCGTCGTGTGTCACAAAGAGGAAAGTATTTCTCATTTGCCGGAGAGGGAAAAACAACGAGAACGCCGCACGTCCTGCCCTCAATCTCCTTTGGTTCGCGAACAAAGAATATTATTTCAATTAAGCCATCCGCAACGCGAAACGTGACGGGATTGGAATAATCCCCTGTTTTGTTTGAAATAGTTTTTTTTGGGTAACATATTCTTATTATGAAAGACCCGGTCTATATCCCTCGAAGGACGCCGCAATATGGTCCGACCTGTGTTCGTTTAATAACTATGTATTGCCGATATATTGTGGTTTTATTATAAGTCGTATTACTTGGTTTTAATAGGTCGAATGTTTTTCCGTTGTTATATCCAGTTCTGTGTTGTTATACCAGGAACACAGAATAATAGAAACATAAGACACACAGAAACATAAACTGTCAGTAAAAAAATTGTTTGAGTCTTATACACTTTTGGTCTAATAGGCGACAGAAAGTTGAAATTGGGAGGTGATTTCGTCGCACGGAGAAGTATCAACGCCACTCCCATTTATACCGTGAAGAAATGGTTGTGTTTCGAAAGAAGGGCGTTGTTGTCGGATCACACTAAATCGGAGGCTACTATCATAGCCCTCAGGAGTAGCAATGTAACTTGCGTTGCAATGTTGGGTTGGGATGTTTATGGACTGCACAGACTACTGTAGCTTGCTACTTCTTTAAAAAAATTAAAATAATAAAAAAATTCTTAATAATACAAGTTTTATTCCTCTTTATGCCCTGTTAAAGGTATTGGGCAGTTATAGCGCCACAATATTGATGATGGATCTTGTGTCCACATTTCCTCATGACATACATATTTTGGATAAGAACACATATGGCAAAGTTACAAGCTGTAGACCTATTATTCACCCGAAAACCCTATGTGGGTGATAATTGGGACAAATAAACCTGATCGGTCCCAGTCCGATAACCAGACACCATAAATGTTGGGTCATAACCTACGACCGGCTCCCCTCTGATCTGTTATTTATGGCGTTAACCACCCTTTATTGACTCGATATGGCAACCCCGTTCCGGTTTGTAACGCGTAATGGCGTCGATGGTTGTAAATTTGCAGCTTAATAACTGTATGGTTACACTTTGGTAATTTATATTGGGCTGAAGAAGCCAATTGATAATATTCAAGTTTTAAGTACTGGATTTTATGAAGTGTTAATTGCGTCAACCATTAGTCCGCAGTGCGTAGGTATCTACCTTAGAATTGAGTGTTTCTATTTACACTATTGTATGTTTTGAAATTTGACTTACCCTGTGCACTATGATTATGTATCTCATAATGAGCCGACCTACTATCGGGTCAGGACAGTAGGTTATGGGATCACTATGATCACGATGGCATCGACTTCCAAAGGCAATGAGTCTCCTCTCAGGTTTGACAATGTTTATTATTAATATTGTCGGTTTCTTTTGTACTGTTTGACTTCACGCGAAACTCCGTAGTATTCGAGTTTTTTGGTAGGTTTTAAATGTCTCGAAACTTTCGAATTCGCTTCGATAATTTTCGTGGAAAAAATTTACTTGTCAGTGAGCTTATTGCGCGTAATATAAATAACGACTTAAATAAGCCAATGGAATGTATATTTTATCTAATGGCCTGTTCCTATTAATTTATGATAAAGTGTAAAAGAAAGGTAACGAAAATCAAAGGATGCATTGGAAAATATTTTTAACACAGAATTTTTAACATCAGAGTCTTGAAACATGCCAATCAATTTAGTGTATGAATATTAAAGCATTTTTTCTGCAACTTGAGGGTGTATCATAATAATTAATGCAAAGTGCGCTGACGATGTCACCGCCATGAGTAAAAATATAGTTATACATTTTATTTACAACTTTGATGCTGACGTGGTTAATTATGGGCGTTACCTATAAATTAACGGAAATTGCTTCTTTGAGGAGGTATTAAACTCGAGAATACCTTAGAAGGCTTTTCCGCGACCGACCTTTAACGAGCTGAATAATTGGCCTTAGCAACTTGATTTTCCATTATCGCAGTCTGGGCTATCGACTAAGTTAAGCAAAGCGCGATTTACTTATATTGTCAAACGACTCTTGTATTGAATGAAAAACCCATTGAGAAGTTTCGAAAAAATTTAAAGGGTTAAAAATTTCAAGGAAAATTTCAAGCGTTTTTTAATATTCTCTCCAGGAAATTGATTTTTTATTTATCTTGATGATCTTGGTCAGGATTATCAGGATTAACGATGTTGATTTCATTTTGGATTAACTTTTTAAAGTGATTGAAAAGAACGTTCAAAGATTCCGTTACAGCATAGGTAGGTCCGTTACATAGAAGCGAAGGTAATAAAAGCATGTTAATATAACCAAAGCTTAAACTCGACATAAGCTGTATTTTCTCAAAGCCATTGGAGTATTCGTTTCGAATTTCCCAAATTTTCAAACACCGATACTTTTCGACGGTTCGCCTATCTAGCTTCACGTCAAAGTAAAGTCCGTTGATAATCTCGAAGCGCACATTGGTAACGTTACTCATTCGTAGGTCTGATGCCATTTTCAATATATTTTCTGATTCATCACTGTAGATTTGGATAGATGAAAGGAGGAGTGGCACAAAGGATCCGTCTATACATACTCGGATGGCTTCGGGTTAGTGATCGTTTTTGTTTGAGAATTTTTACGTGGATCTGTCTATAAAATGTTTGTGGTTGGGTAAAGATATTCTGCTTTGGGAATGAATACTCGATTCCCGTATGCTCAGACCTTTAACTGCAGTTGTTTACAGCCGCAATGCCCGCAGCCTCGTTAGCTACTTCTGTTTTACTAGCAAATTTGTTGGTTAAATTCCCTTTATAAATACTTCTGGGTTCTTCTTGCCTTCTTTGAATGGACTGAGGCTTAATGCAATAAGAAGACGTTATTTGCGCGTAGTATGTTTGTTGCTTATTAGTTACTTTTGTTAATATGAGAACCACACATTCATAGAACTAGGGCGGTATTAGCTCACGCTACGGCTACGTATTTTTTTGTTAGGTTGTATACATAAGTGTTTACATGTTTTAAATGGGTCGTCGTCAATTACAATATTACATGCGATAGAGTGAGTTGCGTGCTCCCGTCTTCGTAACTTCTGTTTTGGATGGAATGATAAACTCTTTTGATATAACTGTCAGGTTTCACTATAAATATATTTGTGCTCGTGAAGAAATGCTCTGCTTTCAACGGTTCGTCCTTTCCCGCATTCTCAACACGTTATTTGCGACGTCGCGAGTTGTTTGCGGCCGCAGCGCCCGCGGCCTCGTTAACTACTTCTGTTGATAAAACCACAGTTTTATTAGCGAATTTGTTAGCAGCACTTCGAGACATCCAATTATCAAAAGTTACAGTGCGAGTAGCTTCCAGTTTGTTCTTGGAATTTCGTTGATTCACAATTTAATCACTATAAAGTTCACGTGTGTTAAAGTAATTAGACAATTATTTAATAGCTGAACAACGACAAAATTAGAGACCGGTACGAAACTGTAAAGTTAAGTTACCGTTTCAGTAATTCGCAGTAATTTAATCACGCAACGTGTTATGAAATTGACGTGCAAATTCATACGCAAGGGCGTAGCGAACGCTTGGAACCCGGCCTTAGACATGGTCTGTATTAAATTTACAGTCAACTGAAATGTGGTTTAGACACGTATGCGAATGATTTACGCAAGGTTCCGAATACTGAGGTAAATATTTGCTCGGCAGTAATGCTGAGTCTCTAGGTCTCTCGATATCGTAGACGTTGTAGATATGTAAGGAAAGATGAGAATAATGTTTGACTTGATATTTGAGTTTGCTTACCCCAAAGGTTAATCAACCTAAAAGGGTCTTTGCCTGTATCGACTAGATTGAGGATGCCAACGTTTTTTAAACTTTATAAGGCACTTTACGTCCTTCAGATCTATGTATTCGCCGTACGCGAGATGTTTATATTTTGTGAAGTTTTTATCAGTTCGGGTGGCATAAAAAAAGTCAAGATAGCTTTTCGAAAACGCCCATCTGTATACCTATATAACTTATATAATATAGGCTGCTAAATATGTGTATACCCAATTATCATTACACCCCTCATACTATATTATTGTACAGTATTTTATATATTTAACCTAAGTAGTTACTAGGATGTGGCGCGTATAATTATTTCTGACGATAATTATTGGTGGTATTTGCCGAGTCGTGTGGTGTATTGGTTATTTTGCCGATTCGATACGTTTTAGTTCAGTTACTATATTGATTAGTGTGCCTAGAGAATTTCATACAAATGTTTGCATGTTCTACCATGACTTTACTATATTGAGTGCTAGGAGGAGCTGTTCAAGTTAATGCCTACATTGCCTTTCCTGTACTATACCACCTGCCGACGATTAAAATTCCATCCACATCCTCTGGATTCGAGGAAGTCCTCCACAGTGTGATTTAGACGTTCATTCCTGCCGTGTACGTTTAAATTATGTAACGATTTCTGCAAAGACATTCCCGTCGGACGTAGGCGACGGTGAACACTTACCATCAGTAGCTATTTAGGCTTAACAAATCATACAAAAAGATGCTGAACAAATAGTTGAGGCGGCGGCGATCTGCTTTCGAGGGAATGTGTGTGCGGCAACGTTTGAGCCCCGAGTTGAACAGTGAGTTAGATAAATATTTGTTCAGTACACTGCTCACCGGTTAGTCAGCACTATCTGGTCGAGTCTCTAGGAGGTGGTGTTTGATCTGACCAAGGTTTACTAATTGAGGTTCATTGATGTTATGAGTATCTCCTGAGTTGTATTCTGTTGTAAAATTTTGTATGTGCAAATCATATACATTACACAATACATATACAACATTAAATTTAACCCAATAATTGAATATTTATTTTCTTTATTTGTTCGCCTCAATTGTTTATGTAATAATAGCATTTGAAGCGATTACGTTACATTAATTATATTATCGAGACCAGTAACGCCGTCTATTTCTATAATAGTTTATTTATTAATAGTTTTTTAACTTAACTTATTGAAAATATTGTTATAGATAAGTAGTTTTTATTATATAAAAAAACTTCAGCTTTCATCTAAAACATCTGATGCCCTTCCAGTTACATGTTATCTTTTGACAATCTGTCGGAAACATTAGCCGCAATATTTGGGTCCATGCCTACATTGCTAACATCACGTCATAAGGGTGAATAAGGCCGAAAATGGTGCTCATAATATATTTCTCGCACTACATTTACTTTTCATACATATATTATGTTAATTTTGAAAGAAAAACCTTAAATAAGAATCAGTTCCAATAATAAACATGCAATATGTAGTTTAATTTATAAATTATCGGATCTACTAAGCATGTTTAATGACCTACAAGAAAAATACTTATGGAATGTCGGATATATAGTTTAAGTGTTCCTATGTTCAAAATTAAAAAAAAAACAGTCATGCTTCTAATTGCTGTGTCATACAATAATACGGGACTTATGCATAAAGACAGCTGATATAACCAAGTAAGGATCGTATTTCAGAACCATTAATAGATAATATTTCGGAAGAAATATATTAATAAAAAAATATTTAATTAAAACACACTATAGTAACACTAAAAATAGTCTTCTGTATCTATGCTCTTTAATTATTATTTTTTTTTCTTTTCATCTTTGTCGTTGAAGCGATCACAGTAACACATTCATTTCATCAAAATCAAAATTTCATATGGAGTATAGTGTATGTATAGTGTGAAAGTTACACCTTATTTCAGACCGAAAGCGGAGTTTTTGTTATAGGGTTCCGTTTTAACCTCTTCGGACACAGAACCCTAATACTACCAAAAACAACGCTAAAATGGATTACTTATTTCAAAACTGCCATACGAACAATTTATTGTGTTATTATAACTGTTGTTTGTAATATGAGATTCTTATCGAATCGAAATTGAACGTTGGATTCTTTTTTTTTATTCGATAAAAGTAGCAAACGGTCAGGCCACCTGGTGTTGAGTGGTCACTGCAACCCACGGACATCTACTTGTAACATCATCATCATCATCATCATCAACCCATCATAATCCCACTGCTGGGCACGGGTCTCCGCTCGAATGAGAAGGATTTAGGCCACAGTCCTTGTAACGCCTACTTGTAACGTTAAGCAGTATTGTCGTCCTATCTAAGATCGCAAATAGATGCGTTGCTACTTCTGAGGACTAAGATTGTCGCCTCGTATTAAGTGAACTCCGGCAACCACACCCTCATTCTGAAACACAATAAATTGCTTTTCGGTGTGGCGGTGGTACTTCCCCTGGCGGCGGCTTACCACCTACCAAATCTCTTAATTAATTTAAACAATAGTTTGACATAGGTTTTATCAGGACAGGCCATCGTCCTTGGAAATTGACCCGAAAGCGGTTCTCATTAAAACGAGACACAGCGTTATTCGCAAGAGACGCGGGAACGCAAAGCCCTAGGCAAATTAAAACCAAGTGTACCTACCAAGTGAAACTATGGAGAATAAACCGAATTACTCGGCGGCGGTGCCTTACCGAAATTGAATTATACGAACTGGGATTTTATATCTATTAGGGATTCGTACAGCGGTCCCGTGGGACAGGATTTAGATACCGATAACTTTCTCATTTCTTCCAGGCAACGGCACACGTTACTTATACGGGTATAAAACTGGGCTCTCCAACCAAACACCCCAGCCTCGCCGGAGGCCGGATTGAGTCATCAATCTACCACCTGACGCGCCGTTTACACCTTTATTGCACTGTATTTTAAACAGCCTCCGCTGACCGTCCTTTGCACATTGACGTAAATGGCCGTAACCTTTGAGCGAAACGAAAAATTGCTATTTATTTATTTTTTAGCCTTATGCTTTATGCAATAAGGTTCAATTTAGCATAAGGTTACGTTATATATGTACATTATAGTATTCCAGCCACGTGTAGGCATATAAATAAGTCTTGTAATCTTCAGGCGTGCACGCGTCAACGCGTCAAGCACGCGATACAAGGTAAAATAAAAATGTTAATAAAACGACATTTACCATTTGCCATTGTAAGATGTATGACAATGGCATGTCAGTCATTTTGATGACTATTTTGGGTCGTAGTTGTTACCATGGCGGTATCATTGAAAGGAATCGATTCCTACGGAATAGAAGTTTAAATATTGAATTTAGATTTCTGTTCTTTGGTCTGAATGCTAGTGTGAATGTATTTGTATGTTTTCATATTAAACAACATATGAAATCTCTGTGTGGAGCTATGAGTATGAAGCGTTGTAAATTTTTCAATTTCCAAAGCAGTTAGTTGTTATCTTATAAGCATAAAATTTAATGCATAGCTAGTTTTGTGCTTCAAGAGCTTTGAGTATATGACACTAAACATTTGAAGACTGAATTTGTAACAGCGTATGTTAGAGCAGCGCCTCAGGATACGTTTGAAGCGAGCTTATTCGTTAACTGGTTCCGTTTATTACAAAACTATATTGCCTTATTTAAACTTAGAAATATTAAAGGCTATAAAATTCCATATTGTATAGCAGTTGTTACTAAATTGGTGCCTTAACGTATTAGTGTCGTGTTGTGTACTCTATTGATGTAAGTACAAGATTCTAATTAACTTATTATCTTTAAAGAATTGACGACAGTTTTTTCAGCCGGTGTGTCTCCCGGCTAACCTTCGCCAAAACTTAATTCTTTAAGTGTATGTAAATATCTTATATCTTAGAATGAAATAAAGATCACGAATCTGTTGACTGTCTCTTTACAATAACATTTGAAAATCGTTTAACTAGAATTTTCTGAAATCTAATCTATTGTTTAATGTATGTTCGAACAATTGCAACTTTATACGTACAGATCGCGAGTATTTAACATAACAAATATATTAGTAATGATAGCATAATTTTGCATACAGTGTAGGTATAAGTTCTGATAATCTAACATTTAATGTTGTGTTTCAAATCACACAGTTAGCTCCAACTGAAAATCATAGGAATAGGTTTCTCCTAAGTTCGAAGCTACGAATATATTTCACAGACTTTAACAAAGAACTTATAAGCTACAGAGTCGTAGAGACGAATCGCATGGCCCGGGGCGATGTTTGAAGTGAGTTCACTGGAGCACAACTTTATAATGTAGAATTTACAAACTACACGCGTATAGTTCAAATGCAGAATCCACAATTTGTATCAAAGTGTCGAGAGTTAATAAGGATTTACTGTGAGGAATGTTCGAAACTTGTTTGCCGTGCGTAATCATGTCAGAAGCAAAGTGACTCGAATTCATCGTAATAAATTATGGTTCGATAGTACAAAGGACCGCCCAAAATAATACATATCCGTATTATTTCGGGCGAGCCTTTGTACAGTTCAGCGTAAAAAGCGAAAAATAAACTGATTCACAGAAAAATATTTGAATAAACATTTACTGAGCTGTTCTCTGCTGAGAAAAAGCTTGCTTTTATGATTTTGGCGTTGCTTTTATGATTTAGGCTGCCGCCCGGGGAAGTACCACCGCCACGCCCAAATCTACCGTGAAGCAATTAATTGTGTCTCAGAAAGACGGTGTGGATGCCTGAGTTTACTAAATACGAGGCGACCATCTTAGTCTTCAGAAGTAGCAACGCGTCTATTTGCGATCTTAGATAGGACTACAGTACTGCTTGACGTTGCAAGTAGATGTTTCTGGGTTGCAGTAACCACTTAACATCAGCTGACCTGCACGCTCGTTTGCTACGTTTATTCATTAAAAAAAATACATACCAACTTCGTGGTGTCACTTCTCAGATGTCGTTGTGTGCCCGCATCGTGTAATTCACTTCCCAACACGT
>DWNH01002005.1:0-10440 GCA_018249895.1 Tiana niger | reverse complement strand
ATAATGCCTATAGTAAAATCTATACCTATAGTAACAAGTTTAATATTACGATTTATTTCTGAATGCCATATATATTTCAGCTCGTAGCAATTTTTTGTCAAAAAAGTAATGTTTTAGATGAAGTCATTTGGTGATAAGTAGTACTTTTTTTCTCAAAACATGCATGCGCAGCAGAGAAACATAATGAATTTTGCTTTACTATTTTAATATTGAATAAGTTGCGTGTCAGTTATTAAAGATAATATAATAAGATAATATGGTAAGAATGAAATAAAAAACATATTTAAAAAATTATTTATTCAGTTTTAAGTAAACGTTATACATTTAATTAAGATAATTTAATGTTTTCTTACAATAAAAGATTTTTCAAAAAGGTAAATATAACTGGAGAAATAAAGGCTTCCTATAAACCTACAATACATAATATCATAACATTGAAATGCTATAGACATAATAATGGTACAACCAAATGGACAGAACAAAGACATTTTTATATTTAATCAGAAAGATGATAATTACATTTGTTAGAATATTTACAATTTCGTGACATGTTAGAAGATGTGTACTAATTTGATGATTTAATAAATGATCTCATATTGTGGAAAAACAGACTAGATTAGTTCTACATCGAGTCCGGTCTCCAAGTGTTCGCCAATTCCTTACGAGAAAAAGACTCGACGATAGGAACTAAAGAGCGTCTAGGCGTTCGTCGCTTTATTCGACGCACGCCACAGCGCTTGCTTAATAGATTACCTAAAGACTAAACGTTACTGATATCTACAAAGAACTACACTTTGAAAAATTTTGCACGCCTTAGAAATATAGGCAAATGATAAGAGAGGAGTGCAAAATATTCAAAGTTAAAAATAACTTAATCTATTTTTGTGCATCATATTCCTATAAGGATGTAAGAAGTTGCCCAGATATAGTGTTGCGTTAAAAAAGTTATAATCATAGGAATGCGATGGACAATTTTTAGCTTGTTATGTGACCGTTTTAAAACTCGCCTTCATATTTTTGGAAGACAAACTACAGAAACGAAAGGATCACAACACATGCTATATTTGTAAATACTATATGTTATCATATAATTTGAAATTATCTTTCAACCTAACTTTACTAATATATCAACAAAACTTATGGGATATCTACTAAATTCGGTCGCCGCCGCTAGGTAAATCTCGCTCTAACGAATTTAATAAGTGTTAGTGATCTACAATTATAGAAATTATCTTAGCATCTCTGTGAGTCTACGTCACTCGTTACTGAAATTAGAATTTGGACCCGATTTTTAAAGTGCCTGTAAAAGTTTAATGGACGCGTATCCGAACGCTCGATTGAGTAGTAATATCGTTTGATTAATATTTTAATTTAATAATATCGTTAATAGCGCTCTAAAAATTAAACTGGCCATATTCTAGCAATCACTAATTTTACTTTTAATTATTAATGCAGAGTTTATTGAAAATTGAGTCCCAAAAGTAGGTGTGGCCATAAGACCACGTGATCGCTAAGAAATAGGCAGTCTCTGTGCATGACGGTCTCCCCTAAATATTTAACGCTTACGGGAGGCTACTTGCAACGCAGTTCTATGACAGTTCAGAGTAACAGTAATTGACAAATAATCCTTTATTACTTATTTTTATCGATACTTCGATTTTCGTACTAACTGTATTCCTGAGTTGCTAGTAGCGTCACCTAGCGTCAATTTTGTGTACCCTCATTACACTCTTGTGTGGTCATTGTTTGTGGGGAGGACAGGGGGAGGGGGAGCATGTAGTACTCTCGCCAGTTCCGCTTTCTCATCAGCTGAGAGGACGTATACAGGGGGCGCAGCGGGTAGAAATCGTTCAGCTTTGTGTGGCTCCCTCTGTAGCCTCGCGCGATACAACATCACTAGAACGCAGAGTACGCTGATAATAAAGGCCGAAGTCGCTGCTAGGACTATTAGCGCTGTGTGATATGATGTCGCTGCAGAAACCTGTGGGAAAGTGAAATAAATAAATATAAATATCTGGGACAACTCACACATCATCTGGTCATCTGATCCCAAACTAGGCAACTAGGCCTGTGCTATGGTAACCAGACAATTGTGAAAGATACGGATATATTTTTAAAAACATAGTTAAATAGATTTTTGATTTTTCAAGCCGGATATTTATTAATTTTTCCTACTTATTATTAGTTCTATTCGTTTATCCGTTATTCTGTATTAATAATAATTAATTTATCAAAGCCAACAAATATCTTACAGTAGATTCACTGAGTATTTCCCGCTGCAGAGTAGGCGCGGGCGCTACGAGCCGATATTCGCTTCGGATCACGTCGGCGCCTAACATTCCTTCTTCAGATTTATTTTTGCCGGATAACTTCTCTTTTTTTACCTGTAATAAATTGTAAGTATTGTAAATCTTCTATCAGTCTAATTATAATAGTATACAAGTTCAATTCTAGTGGCGCTGATTCATTTGCATCACCGCCCCTAACAGTTCCAGCTATATTTATACCTACTAAATTGCACTAAACAATGTGTCTTCTAGTTTCTAGACATCTAAACTTACTAAAGTCTAGATGTCTAGACACAATGTAAATTTGACTGTAGTTTAGTCAACTCTATAAACAAGTATCCATTAAATTGGACTTTCTATTTTAGTTTATTTTATAAACAAAGGAGTTACCAAAGTCTAAAGATGTTACACAAGGTCGGTCTTCCTCGGTCCGCGGAGAAGCGTCATCAGCCGCTCCCTCGCTGCTGACACTGGCCACCTTACACCAAACTCTACCAACGACTAGTTATATTGAACCATACTCCTTGTGACTCAACCACCAGCTTTCGTAATGAAGACTCTCTTTGACGAACCTACTCTAGCCTAAAACAGTCACAAAGCGGAAGGTCTAACCTACTTCTTGCAACCTACTCCTTTGACTGACCTACCAGCTCCCGCTCTAGCAGTTAAGCTACACTAGCAGTTAGCTACACTATTAAAAAATGTAGTTTACGAAACTCAGTAAACAAAGGACTTACCAAACTCTCAAGATGGTAGACTAGGTCGGCCGCCCGGGGTCCGGGCAGCAGCGCCCTGAGGCGCAGCACGCCGCGCTCTCTGGTGGCCGATACGGGCACCCTGGCGCCGAGTGCCGCCAGCCGCGACGCCAGCAAGGACCGTGTTCTTTCGCCTTCTCCCTCTTTCGCACCCACCAGCTCCAGTTCTAGCAACGCTGACTCTATTTGAGTTACTTCTGTAAACAAAAATTGAAAAAGAATAAACATTGAGTTAACTTCTTAATTTTGTAGGTAGGCCACCCCCCGGGGAAGTATTACCGCCACACCCAATTCCACCGTCCAGCTACTTGTTATGTTCTGAAAGGAGGATGTGGTTGACGGAGTACACTAAATACGAGGCTACCATCTTAGTTGTCAGAAGCAACGCATCTACTTGCGATCTCAGGTAGGGCTAAGATTCTGCAAGATGCAAGTGATTGCAGTGATCAAATAACACCAAGTGGCCTGCACGCTCGTTGGCTACTTTTATTCAATAAAAAAACTATACACATACCACAAGGGTCCGCCGTGGGTAGATCTGGCACAGTAAGAGGCAGCGGTCTCCGCTGGCCGGCCGCATCCACGCACCAGCAGCGGCCGCGCGAGCATTGGCGGGGGGAGAACGACCCGTCTGACAGACACCTTGGTCGGAAGCCTTCGCCACCTGCACACGGTATGGTCTGAGAAAATCTGGCCTTATGGTTGTTGAAGAACAATATTATACTAAAACATCACCTACAAAGGCTTTGTAAGTACGACATAGTCAGACGTATCGGTTTATAGATTTCAAGAGAACATAACAACAAAACCACTAACTCCACTTGCTCCAGTAATGGGCCTGCCGCCAATATTCATATTTTTTAAAAGTTCTTACCATTTTCGATTTCCTCTTGCATCAGTTGACACTTTGTCTTGAAAACAATTCTTTCAGTGACAACATGCACGGGCTCCTCTTTCCTCCTAGTGGTATCAGCTGGTTTGGGTTCCACCACTTCGGACACAAGCACTGAGCTGTCATCTTTCGACATAACTTCTTCGGCGGAAGAGAGATCTGGGAGATCTTGGCCTAGCATACGATGCTCGGCTTCCAAATCAACAGTATCGAAAACTTCATCGTCATCCTCAAATTCCTCTACTCGATAGGCTGTCATCTGCCTTATAAGTTCCTCCAGTACTGCGTAAGAATTCGTTTTGTTAAAATTTAAATACCTATATCGTTTGTAATGTTTAAAGCCTTCAAAGTTCTCGAAGAACCTCTTATTAACAATTTTAATAAATATTACCTTTATTAAATTGAATTAAAGTCGACTTTAAATGAAAAGCAAAGAGAAAATATCTTCTCAATATCTATAAACGTTACAATTCCTGAAATAAGAAAGTTTATTCTAACCTTCATCAGCTCGAGCCCTTTCGTCCAGCGGATCTCTGTGAACCCATTTCCGCGCCTGTCTGAAGTTACAGTTCGGCTTCGCTCCACGCACCAGGGAACCTTTCTGGGGCTCTCCACGAGCACTAACGCACCAGCAAACATCTGCTTCGATATGAATATTACGTTAATTTTTATTACATTTGAACTCCAAGAAGTAGCAGAAGAGGTACCTGCTCTTTTAAATCTAATAAAAATTTAAGGATAGAAATGTCTAAGGCAATGTTATCTAAATGCATTGAATCTACTAGTAAGAATAGCAATCAACTTTATTAAAAATTTGCCAATCAATGTAATCCAGGGCTAGTAGCAAATATTTTTTTTAAAATTCAGGTGTGCAATTTGTTATGTTCATTATCAAACACAATATAAAAGGTATACAATACAAAAGACCGGTAATCCTTGTGTAGTAGCCGTTGTAATTTACTACATGCCTTGTAGACGATTTGAAACCATCTGACACGGATGGGTCACTAATCTCCAATAATCCGTACTGATGCAGTATAGTGGATTAAGTAACTTTCCCATGTAAAGACATACTCTTATTTATTGGTACCACACTAAAACATACTTTTATAACTAAAACTCCTTGGTCTTGGTACTTTCAGACCAAACTAAATCTACTATTTTAATGTGGCATAAATTGCAAGGACTAACCAATATGCGACATGCACTGCACGGGTTCCCAGGCGCCGCTGACGTCACAGGCCGGCACGAACGTGCCCTTGCCGTACTTCTGTGCTGCTGCCTCGTTCTTCTCTCGGAGTCTCTCGCATGGGCTTAATACTGTTAGGATTAGATTATTAAAGATTCTTCTACGGATTAAACAGTTCAGCTTTTACTGTTATCTCTTCTAATCTAATCTTTATAATGATCTTACATCGGATGATTTTACGCAAAATCAATGTGAAACGCATAGGATGAGATATGAGTTTTCGTGTGTAACGGGATTAGTGCTAGGTTCAGACTTGTGATCAATTTAACCAGGGTAATAAGAGATCATGTCGTTAAGGTGAATGTTCAACAATGGACATTGAAAATGGTTTATATATTTTCTATAGAATGTTAATGGTATCGATTTTTTAATGTAAGTTTAATGAGAATTTTGATGAGCTCTGTGCTTTAAATACCAACAAGGCTAGAAGTCTATTGACTAAAAAAATTATGGAAAACTACAGCTAAGTTAGAAATGGAACGTTGTGTAAATTAACGTGCTTAAGTCACCTTTATGATACCTATAGCTAAACAAAATACTACAATAATGTATGAAAATAATTTGCAATGATTGTGATAACATGTTTTTCCTAGTGCAATAATGATGCGGTTACATCTCGAGTTAGTAACAATCGAATTTTGAACTATGACTATTGCCAAATTCCTTTAATGTTTTCCACAAAGTTTAGCACAATATTATATACATGCAATGTATCCTTGACTAGTTCAAGTGTGTAGTAGTAGTAGTTTAAGTGTATAGTTATTTTATTTCAAGGAGTTCGATTAGCTATGTTTGTAACATTGCTTTAGTGGCTTGCAAAGTAGAAAAATTTCTGCGGAAATGTCCACCGCCACATTCATTTCAACAGTTAAGCAAGGCATTCTTCAATAAACTTCCGTGCAATAAGACTTCGTTACTATTTGTCGGTGGATGTCTACGAGCTGCAGTGACCACTTACCCAAAGTAGTAGCAAGCACATCACTTTCTCATTTGTTACTTTTTCTATTTACACCTGGAGGTGTTGAATCGCTTACACACACTAAAGCAATGTCATGCGCATGCTCTATCACATGCAGAGCTCAACGTACTTCGTCAAATAGAATAACTATAACCCCTTCATCAATTGCAACACATATACAAGTATCAGCACATAAATCTAAGATGTCTAAAAACATGCCTCCAGGCTCACTGTTGGCGCGTCCTGTCTTCTTTTTTAGTTTTGCAGTCTCACCATCAACTGTTTCAAAATTAGTATTTATTTTATAATAAGTTTTAATGTACTTGATGTACACTCACAAAATCTATCGTATTTGCTAGTAACAGCCACACAGACCTACAGGCCTCACAGGCCGAAACAAAAACCTTTATCGTAAGCTTTAAGTTTCAAGCCGCACTTGACATGGCGATACGAGACGTCAATTCTGCACCTTATGTCATTTCTGTACATTTTGAACTAAACTCGGCGTTGAAGCTTATGAAAAGATTTTTGTTTTTAACTCACTACGGTGTCTGCAGCTCTTTGACATCCATTTCCTATTTTTAGTCTACGATAATATTTTTGGTTTAATTGTTAAAAAAAATAGCTAAAGTTAATGTCATTATAACTTCGACGTTAGAAAAACAATGGTACGCAAAGACAGTATTTTTAATGGTTACTGATTAATGGTTCTAGGCTAGGGTGGATAGTTGAACCTTACCAGGACAAACGGTGTTGCACTCGTCCTTAGTGCGGAAGTTGTTATGGTTGCCGGAGCAACCGTGGTAGCGGAATCTTTCGCAACGATTACGCTCGTGGTTGAAGAACCACCGCGTAGTGTTGAGGACCCCCAGACCATTGGCCTCTTCGCCTTCACAGATACCCTCGTCTTTGCTTTCGAAGCAGACAGTTCCTGGTGAAGACAAAAATTTCCCGTAATTGTGAATTTCAACGTAGAAACTTAAAGATTTTATGCAGTTCTAACGACCATACAAAATACAGCATCGTTATGGAGACGCGCGAAGAGCATGTTGGAATTGTCTTATAGTCCATAATATATGTATACTCACGTGGTTTGGGGCAGCATACAGACGGGCGGGAGTCGTGCGGCGCGAATCGGCACGCGTGCGTGGAGGGGCAGTCGGCGGCACGGGGGCCGCACGCGAGCGCTCCTGACCCGTCCGGCGCCTGCAGCGCCGCGCCGCCGGGGCACTGCGGGGACGGCGCGCACCGTGAGAGCGGAGGACATGATTCACCCTGACAAGTAATATAATGTTCACTGTAGTAAAGTTATGATTATATATTATAAGCAAACTATATAGAAGTAATACAACAAGAAAATGAATACAACGAACCTCGCAATCTAAAGGCACCAGTTCGCAGGTCTCATCAGAGCGACACTTGGCTTCAGCGCAGGGGTCCCTACACTCGCAGGTCGGGCAGCCCTTGTCGTCTAAGATCCTTCCGTGAGGACAAATCACTTCTGAGTCACAATCTGCCTTTGGACACCGTGCAGGCAAGTCGCAAGTGGGAGTAGAGTTGGTTGCGCGAGTGCCAGGGACCTGGGGAACAAGTTAAATTTACAATAGGCCTTATGACGAAGTAACTGTGCTTACATTACCACGGCAACAAAATATATTCCTTATTGTTGATCATAATTATATTTCCAATAAAACACATTACGTGGGAATGGTGATGGTGAAACGAGGTCTTATTGTTCCACTAAAGGTTTTGAAATCTGTTTTGTGTGATTTATCAAAATAGTAGTTAAAGATATAATATGTTGTACAAAAGTTGCAGAGTCAATTTATAAAAATGTTGACGAAAGAATATTTTTAGGCAAACGATAATACAGTCCATCTGATGTAATATAGTCACTGCTCTTCTTAGAGAACCAAAAGCAAAAGCTGGCAAAGGTGTTAATAGCTCTCTTACATTTAAAGTTTGCCTACATTCAAGTCTGACTCACCATGGCAAAATAATTTCTCAGGTAGAAATGAAAAAAGAATCTCTAACAACATTATGTATCCAGATCTTTGAGAATGCATTAAAGTTAGAAATTGGACGTCAAAATAGCAAACAAGATCGGATATACACAATTGTGACCGCCCGCAAAACTACTGAATATGTATGATACTGACCTCATTACCAGCGGTATCGACGCACCAACACAGCTTGTTGGAGCCTTGGCACTGGACTCTTTCATATGCACCGTCTTCCTTACATTCCGGAACCCACGTCCAAGATGGCGGGCTGCCACTCTCTGCTGCGGTGTGAAGTGCTAAAGCTCTGCAAGATATAACATTTTGATACCGGATTAGAAAGATTATTATTAGATGAGTTTGCTAAACTATTTCAGTGCGCTAATAAAACACCAAAACTGGTTGACTCGCCGTTGCCTAGTGACTAGTACAATATAGGTTTTTCGCATGATCACACCATTCCTTTAATATTATTTTTATGCGAGTCAAAAACAACCTGCAACCTTTTTTTTTTCTCTTTATTGACCAAAAAAGTGGTACAAAAGGCGGGCTTAATGCTACAGAGCATTCTCTACCAGCCAACCTTGGGATGTGCAGAGAAAGAAGATGGCGGAATAAAGAAAAAAAATATAAAAAATTGAATGTGTTACAGAGAAAAAAACAGAAATGATATAAAGCAAATAAATATAAATAATATAATTCATAAACGTATTCTATATTCCAAGCTTTGTTTTTTTAGGGGCAACTTATAGCCATGAGGATCGACTAAAAACTAAATGATTTCTTTCTCATGTATACAACCAAAATAAACATTGTTGTATTATGTTTGCTTTTGTAAAATAAAGTTATTATTCTTTGTAGGAAGAATAATATTATCGGGCAGAATATCTCACAACAAATATTCAAAGATAAGCTTCATTATATTACATTATAAGAAATAAATGATCATAATGTTTTTAATCAAAATACAAAATGTAACTGATGTTAGTGGCGGTTTGTTCTAAGGGTGATTTTTATATATTTATTGTCATCTGCCCTGGATAGGTGTGCAGTTTCAATTAAATCCGACGTCTCCAATTATGTGAAAATAACGTTTACATACATACATGAACTTATTGATTTTTTGACTTTTATTAAATGTCTGTAAATACCTTTAATAAATAAATAATAAATAAATATCTTGGGACAACTCACACACGGCCATCTGATCCCAAATTAGGCAACTAGGCCTGTGGTATGGTAATCAGATAACTGATAAACAGACATAAATTTTTTTTTTTTGAAAATACGTACTTATATAGATAACAATACACCCAGACACAGAACACATATTCGTGCTCATCACACAAACATTTTGTTCTGGGTGGGGATCGAACCCACGACCTCCCGTTTAGCAGTCACATTTGTTAACCACTAGACCAGGAGGCCAGTCAAGATGAATAAAACAATTTCATTTCATTACACACATAGAGGTGAAGCTAATAAAAACGTGTTTAAATTTCGCTCAATTAAAAAAAATTAAAACTTTAAAAACCTGGCCTTGTTAGGCGCGTCAAATGGCGTTATCAATCGCCTCATCCCGAAGTCAGACAAACTCCAACAAGCAGGTCTCACTTCAATCGCCTATGACTCCTCCTTTACTATGTTTTTCAGAAAAACACACAAAAACGCCTTCTTAGTAGGCTCAGTAGGTTTGCCATTACGATTCAATATGTACGTAACATTGGGTAAATACACTATTGAAAGGTGCGCACGAATGTAGTTTCGTTACCACTTGTAGAGTCCATCTGGCAAGGCAGCTTTTATCATCGACTAGGTTTCGCCCGCGACTTCGCCTGCGAAGTATCTGCTCTAGCCATGGCATTTACCATAATTAAAAGTTTTTCTATGTGTTAATACAGGTTATGAACTCTATATACCAAGTTTAAGCCTCAGATTTATTTGGATTTAATTTTTTTCGCCTAATAGAAGCATGTTATGACTATCGCAGACTATGGTCTGTGAAAGTTTAATGTGCTTTCTTCGGCTTTAAGTGAACAGAAAAACTGATGAGATACTGGCGAGACTTAGCAGTTTCCGTTGGCCTCTTTATATACAGAAGCCTAAAACTATCCAAAATTTTCCCTCCAAGGCTTTCATAGTAATAATAATAAATATAATAAATATCTTGGGACAACTCACACACGGTCATCCGATCCCAAATTAGGCAACTAGGCCTGTTTTATGGTAACCAGACAACTGATAAACATACATAAATACTTTTTTTTTTGTAAATACATACTTATATAGATAACAATA
>DWNH01002004.1:0-10440 GCA_018249895.1 Tiana niger | reverse complement strand
AACCCATGGACATCCACTTGCAACTTCAGGCAGTACCTTAGTCCTACCTGAAATCTCAAATAGATGCGTTGCTACTTATGAAGACAAGATGTATTATTATCGCCTCGTATTTAGTGTACTCAGGGCAATTCTGCATCGATCTACAGATTGCGTATAATGTCAGATTGACGTCAATCTCAAACTGTGGATACAATATTAATTTCGGGCATAACCCAAAGCCAACGTTGTAATGTTTAACCGAACATTTAACAACAATGTTTTAAAGTTTACGAGAGTACGCGAGTTACGACATATTTAGTTACAAAGTAGTGTTTACTGTGAAACTACGACCTATTATTACGACCTAAAAGGCCACTTAGCAGAGGTAATTTGGGAGCTTTTACACACGACGTAATCTGTCTTCAGGATACGGTATACAATGCTACAGGTATTCATGAAATGTGAATAAGTTGTTTTATTCATTACAAGGTATTTAGATACACTTAATGAAAAGCAAAAAAGTAATAAGTTCATCGGCTTTAGGCGCTCTTTTGTCTATTGTTGATCGAGAGTAAAAAGCCGGCGGAAGAAAACTCTCAGCACTCCTTTAAAATCAGTTATAATTACATTACATGCTATGAGCCGCAGCTTCAGCTTGATGGTGAGCACACGCGACAGCTACTCCTACACGTCACTATCAATCCACTGCCGATTGCTTACACTTTTTTTAAATTAAAACTATTACATGAGATATAGCTCAATCTGCCGGATTTAGCTTAAGCACAGGCATGGATATACTATGTATTAATATACGATAACAGAATAGTATTCTCTACATGATTTTGTTTAATTATACACATAATTACAGTCTTATTAATTACATCGGTTTCGAAACACATCGTGTTTAGTAATTAATCAATAATGATGAATGTGATTGGGCCTAACGGAATGGGAGGAAACAATCAAACCGTAACTATAAGATAACTCAAGATGGTTAGATATTAGAAACGGGATTTAACTTTATTATTCTTTTGAATTACTGTACCACTGCGATCAGACTTATACCTGTCGAGTACCCTTATCCCTCTGACGTCATGTTAGGGTATGTAGAAGCTTAAAAAGTGCTCTCTATAATTAAAATTTTTAATTCAAAAAGATATGGGAATTAAAAAGCAAAACATGTCGAGTTTGCATATTGTTTGTGCGATGCAATTTGAGGGTTGAAAAATTGTTTGACACAGATTGTAATGTAATTGGGAGTTTGTCATAACCTACATTATAGTTAGGAGAGAGGTACCTATTACTATTACATATTTTTAAATTCCCCCTAAGAAAATTAAAATTATCAAAAATAGGTAAGTAGTTGATTTCGGCCCGATTTTGGAAAATCGAGTTTTCTCCAGACGTTTCCTAGGAGGTCTACGAGGTCTTCATTCTGACTGTTCTCGCAGATACGACCGGCCGCGTGTGCGTGTGCACGTGCGTCCGCGCGTTTGTGAGTGTGTGTGTGTGTGTGTGTGTGTGTTAAATTATTAAAATATTACAGATATCTCAGGAATTAATCAACTAATTGAGTCCTGTGATATGTCGTTCGAAACTTCACCAAGACTTAGATTTGATTAGATTTAAGAGCCAATCTGCGGTTCTGAAGATATTCGAAAAGAAAATCACGAAAATATTTGTATTATGGCATATTGTGTAGGCATGGTACTTCTTTACTATAAAAACAATTTACATAATGGTTAGTAGGCCGCCGCCCGGGGAAGTGCCATCGCTACACTCAATTACCGTAAAGCAATTTATTGTGTTTCGGAAGGAGGGTTGCCAGAGTTAACTAAATACGACGCGACCATCTTAGTCCTCAGAAGTGGCAACGCGTCTATTTGCGATCTCGAAAATAATGCCTGAAGTGGTATTTGGGTGATTTTGGCGACCACTTAATATCACGTAGCATACATGGTCGATTGCTACTTTTCTATTATTTAAAAGTGAATGTTTGTATGTATGTCATCGATGAACTCAAAAACTACTGGACCGATTATTATGAAAATTAGTATCTATATGTATTTTTCCACGGAGAAGGTTTGTATAATATGCTCATTGATGCCACTCGCCACCAGGTGACGCTGCAGAGTAGCAACTTCTGCCCCGTTCAACCGATTGTCATGAAAATCAGACTTTATCCAAATTTCTAAATTGCACCCGGGCGAAGCCGGGGCGGGTCGCTAGTATTTGATAAAACGAGCGTGCAGGCCACCTGATGTTAAATAGTCACTGCAACCCAATTAGTAAGATTTCATTACAATTTTAAATATAGAGCATTGGTACGGAACCTTTCGTGTAAGTGTACGTGTCGTACTTGATTTGCACTTTGGTAAATGCGTAAATACTCTATTGTTATTTAATCTCGACTGTTATTATTTATTATGATTTAACTGAAATCGTCTTCAAAATGACAATTAAATAAGAATCCGGAATATTAAAAAAAATTTGTAAAACCACTCACCCCTATCTTTCCTAAGTCTTAAAACGGTGTTCACACAACTTTGTTTATCACTTCTCTGTACGTTTAACTTCACGTTCTTCCAACGGTTTCCTGTGTCGCTCATGCTTATGCGTGTTTCATGTATTCGTATTCGTGTACTGTATTCGTGTATACGTATTCAATGTGTTAGTATGGGACCCATGACTGACTAGTATCTACCACTGGTTGGATGCGAACACACTAAATGTTCTGCTTCGAGAATACATGTATATATGAGAGGTGTTAAAATTCTTGTTTTATTTTTATTGAAGTGCGCTCAACTTGTTTTGATACTTGATTCTTTTTATGAATAAGAATACAGTCGTATATCGTATATATCGTCTATTTTGGTTTTTTCATAATAATTTTTCGCGCATATGTTGATAAGATTCGCTGGATGATTTTTGTTTTAGTCATATAATATGTAGATGATCAAGCATTTTCACTCCTTCTCTCTCTCACTCTTTTTCTCATATACAAACAAACTCTTACTCTCACGCTTACACACACGTCCAGATTTTAGTTGACTGGCCTCGTGGTTTAGTGGTTAGCGAACCTGACTGCTAAACTGGAGGTCGTGGGTTCGATCCCCACCCAGAACAAATGTTTGTGTGATGAGCACAAATATTTGTTCTGTTTATATGTGTATTGTTATCTATATAAGTATGTATTTACAACAACAAAAAAATATTTATGTATGTTTATAAGTTGTTTGGTTACCATAGCACAGGCCTAGGTGCCTAATTTGGGATCAGATGACCGTGAGTGAGTTGTCCCAAGATATTTATTTATTTATAATTTATTTACTAAGTATAAAAAAATGTATACAGAGCCAGCGATGACACCTCCCACTGTTCAATGGAAGCCTCAAATACCTTTGAAGGCAGAAGTGCCAAGTGCTTCACAAGCTACCACAATAACACCACACACCAAGACATTACTGAAAGACCTCTTGCAAAACAAGTCTCAAGCCAGTGCTAATGTCGACGCCAAAAATGACGCAAATACATTTATGGGACAAAATATTTGCTCTCCGAACGCGTTTAATTGTGAGTTATAGATTTATTTGTAGTTTCAGATGTACTTCATTTGTTACATTGTATTATTTGTATTCCTTGCTTACCTTTTAAAAGATATTGAAATTGTAAATAAGCATTAACCTATTAAATAAAGAATAACTTTTATATTACTTAGGAATTAGTTTAACTGTTTAAAATGTTTTGCGTCTATATAATGTCATTATTCTTTAAACAAATGTTACAGTTTCAAAGCCATCTACTGCAACTACTCCGGCAGCGATATTTGCTTCGAAACCAGCTCCGAATGTAAACATATTTAACACTTATAAACAAACAACTAAACCTCAGCCAGTCGTAAGTCCTAAATCTAACGAAACAGGCGAATCAGATTCTGTAATTTCAGTTAAACTTCCTGATAAAGATACTAAGCCTAAAGAAGATAAACCAATGACGAATCTGTTCGGTCTCAAACCGTCCACATCTCAAAATGTTCCTGATGTACTGAAAACTAACACGAAATTCACTTTCGGTAAATTAGATACGTCTAGCGTTACTATTACGCCGGTAATGGACTCTGAAACGACTAAAGAAAATGTACCGGTAAAAGCTTTTGAAATATCAGCTGATAAGAAGGAGGATAATTCCAAACCATTTACATTCCACTTTTCAAATAAAGTAGCCGCAAGCACGCCGTCTCCTCAACCAATTATAATAGGTAATTTCCATATAATTTTTTTCTGTATCATTTTCAATCATAATTGATTTAAATGTTTTTACTGAATTTATCGTTTTTGCAGTTGATTTAAAGAAAACTGCAGAAAAGAGTGATGTTTCAAAATCAGGAGAAACTACACCTGTCTCAGAAGTCGATGCAACACCTGCTCCTGGTAATTAACTTTTCATAACTGGAAAATATTTTATAGGCTTTATATTATAAAGAGGCTTATATATTATAAGGAATCTTATATATTATAAGGAGTTTATATAAAAAGTATATTTTTTATCTATTATAGTATGTACAAGTTCAATTCTAACGACCTGTCCTATAATTCTTCTCAATATATAAATATGTACTTGTTTCACTTTATTTGTGTAATAGAATACTTTATTTATTTGTACACCCTTCGTCTTTCCTTTCATCTTTCTGTTCTTACGTTTTCTACCCAAAGTTTGTCTGGAAGACATCGCTACTTGAGCGATAAGACCACCTTTTGGCCACCACTGTTATGTTCTTAATTTCTAGTAGTTCTTTATATAAATTGCTCTGTATTGTACAATAAAGTATATTTGTTGTTGTTGTAAAAAATAATTTGATTTGTTTTTGTTTTAGCTCCTAAGACTCCCACTGGGACAACACAACCTTCTGTATTATTTGGTTCAACATCGAATATTACGATATCTGCAGTTATTACTCCCGTAACTGCGTCATCTATTTTTGGGACATCTGCACCTTCAAAATCTGAACCGAAACCGGCTACTTCTCCTAGTTCGTTATCTACTACAACAACGACCACTGCAAGTGCCTTCGAAGCTACATCCAATCAAGAATCAGTATTGGTGTCTACTACGACTACGCCAAGCTCAGTATTTGGTACATCAACAGCCCAATCAGTGTTTGCGTCTGCCGAAAAACCTTCAGTGCTTAGCGTGCCAACATCTAGCGAAACAGTAACTACAACTCAGTCTTCTACTGAAAAACCACAGCTATCTGCATTCGCGACAACGAGTACTCCTTCCTCAGTGTTTGCTTCGGCGAATGTGTCCGCTTTTGACGCTAAAAGCACTACGCAATCATCGATATTCGCTGTTTCGACTGCATCGGCTACGACTACAGCTCAAAGTTTGTTTGGAACAACCACAACAAGCTCATCAGTTTTCGGTAGTACGCCCTCTTCAGCGCAGAGCGTATTCAGTGCAGCCGTGTCTAAAACTTCGTTCGGACCAACGTCGACTACTCAAAGCATATTTGGTACAGCAACAGCTACGACCCAATCTTCTGTGTTTGGAACATCTACAACCCAGTCAGTGTTCGGAACAACCACATCGACGGACCAGAAATCAGTGTTTGGCGCGGCTGCGACCCAAGCTTCTGTATTCGGTTCGACGACGCCCTCTACCCAAGTTTCTGTATTCGGAACTGCCACAACTCAAAGTCCGAGTTCCGTATTTGGAACTACTACTACTCAAGCTTCTATATTTGGCGCTCCGAGTACTCAAGCATCTATATTTGGAACAACGACGCCTGCAACCCAAACATCTTTATTCGGGGCGACATCAACTCAAGCCTCTGTGTTTGGAACCCCAACGGCGACAACACAAGTTTCAGTATTTGGAACACCGACTCCCGCAACACAAGCTTCTGTTTTTGGAACTCCTACTTCCACTCAGGGGTAGGTATTTCTTTTTCTACAAAATTGACTATAGTACAATAATTTTTCGCCTTTCGTTTCTAAACTATTTTTGGATATACTACAAACTTTTTATTTTTATACTAAACTCATCGTTGCATGCAACTTTATATAGAATAATTTAAAAAAATTACTACATTCTTAATACCATTTCTATACAGGCTGTAATACATTCTTAATACTTAATAATTTACTATTTATTAATTACTTTCAGAACTGAAGCATCTGTATTTGGTACATCATCACCTACAACTCAAGCCTCTGTATTTGGAACGCCTACGCAGACAACTCAGGCTTCAGTGTTTGGGACCCCTACAACGGCACAAAACGCTTCGCCCTTTGGGGGACCTGAAACTAATTTATTTGCTGCTGCTAGTATTTCAACTACTTCTGCGTCTCAAGGCAGTGGGGGCAATATATTTGGTGGCAGGTAAAGTAGATCCAATTAATATATACATATTTGTAGAGAAGATATTTTGATTATACAGATTCAAATTGCACTCCTAAGCTTTCTTAATCTCAAATCCGGATTAAAATCAAATGGATAAAATTACAAATTTTGATTTTTTTTTCCAATTCTTTATTTGGGAGTAAGGAATAATACTTAATAAGAAAAAGAAAGTTAGAATTATTCAAAACTCAACTGTTCAACAAACCAATATGATAAATACACACTTACACACACACACATACACTCTGATATATACACACTTGAAATAGTAAAAAAACTACATACATACGTAGATATTTATAAATATGTTAATAGAAGTACTTTTTAATTTATTAATATAGTATTTAATTATCCTAATTGTACCACCTTATATCTCCAGTCCTGGCTCGGTATTCGGAAGCAGCAACACAAACGTTTTTGGTGGTAAAACAGCTTTCGGTCAGTCCAATACCAATGCGACAAGTATTTTCGGAGGAGGAACCACCTTCGGTCAAAAGCCAGCCACAGACTTCTGGAGTGGTGCTAGTAATACCGGTAATGGTGGCTTTGGTTCTTCTGGTTTTGGTAAGAAATTTTTAATTTAGAGAAATTTTTTTAATAACTTCTTCCCCGATAATAGGATTCAATAAGTAAAATGGACCCAAAGTGGGTTGATATGTTCGAGAAATATTCTCATTCTCATTGAAAAAAATGTAAAAAAAAATTTTTTTAGATAACAACTTCCAACAAACCAACAACCAAACAACCAAATCTCCGGTTTGTACTCGAAGTATCATGGGAGTGATACCGGGTTATATGTGATTTTTATCGCACTAAAACCCCCCTCGGTGGCCTACCTCAACGTATTTGGATGACTCCTAGATCTCCGGTGGAACGCATCATCCCAGCACAGTGCCCTTTCAGGCGCAACTCTAATTTTATTTTTAAAACTCTGGCGACATTGTCGACGACGGAGTGCGGCCACACACGCCGTCGCACTTCCCGGGATCGTTAGATGGATGGTTCGAGCTCCCACTCTTGCCATCCACGACCCCGAAAGCCTCTTTCAGTCGCCTCATACGCCAGGCAGAGGTAACGCTGTATTCTGGTCCCGAGCTACAGGTAGTACCTGGCATATACATATATGTATGTATCTGTTTAGAACGTTAGAAGGCTCGGGGCTTATCGCGAACGGTTGCTCGTAACAATAAAAAAAGAGACGTAAAGCAACGTTCTTTCATTTTATTAGAAGGGTTGTTACTTTAATCTTAGCAACGTCTGAAGGTCAAGGGTGAATTGGAGATAGTTCTCGGAACACGATCCGTGTATACAGCTGACCGCACACGGAGCTCTCAGAAGAATACATTTACTTTGGTATCAAAACAAACCGAGAATAATGGTTACAGAAACATTGATGTTTGTGTAAAAGTAATGAGTTTGTATTGAAGTGATACTTTCGAGTAGGATATATATAAACTGGTTTATAGAATAGGTATTCTGTCTAAAAACAGCGGTTATTATTCTTAGTTGGATATAATCAAAATCAAGGCTTTAAGATAAGTGTATTTTTTTATTTACAGTTACATAAATACCGATTAACGTCCGAAATTAATATTCAATCCACAGTTTGAGATTAAGATCGATCTGAGATACACGATTTGTAGTGTAGATCGTTCTGTAATCTGCGTAAGAATATCATAATCTGTCAATCTTAATCTATATTTTCTTTTTGACACGTGAACAGTGTTTCTACTTACGGATAGATTGAATGTTAGTTTTGGCCGTAAGTGTGTTTCTTTAAAACTAATTCCAAAATACTTGAATTGGAAAGAATGAATCCTAATTCATGTTATAAAGTAAAGTAAAGCGGTAGTATGAGACGGCGTGTCAATTGCATTAGATTCAATACTATCTGTAGATTTCAGAATTACGTCTCACTGCACTACAGTCCGCCATGTTGGATGTTAGTCCGTAATGTATTAACGTTGTTCTCATTTGGACTTACAATGGCATTAGTACGTACTCTCACTGGATGGATGTGTCTTAGACGTGCAATCCTACTAGGATGCAGCTACTGTTTGTCGATAGTAGATAATCTCGATTCCAATTTTAGTCCAGTGCATCAGAAGGAAACGTTGTCTAGTCAAAAAATATCGGGTTAAGTTCGACTCGGTTCATCATCAACCCATCATAGTCCCACTGCTGGGCACGTTTCCTCTCGAATGAGAAGGTTTTAGGCCACAGTCCACCACGCTGGCCAAGTGCGGGTTGGTGGACTTCACATGTCATCCGAGATTTTTTTTAAACTCTCAGGCATGCAGGTTTCATCACGATGTTTTTCCTTCATACAAAAATAATTATTGTTAGCTAACTATAACAGATAAGTAATGATGAATGCTATATAATTTTCTTGGCTGGGAATCCAGCCCACGACCTACGGCTTAGCAGTCAGCGCCACTAACAACTAGATAGAAAGGTCAGACATAATCCATATCAATCATATATTATTTCGAGCTAATAAAATCGTGTTTAAAATGTCCTTAAATTGTAGAAGATCGTGGTCACGCCATAGCACTGAATCAGGTGGTGTCGAGTTTGAGGAAGATCGCTGAAAGCCTTAATATAATCTGTATCTACACTGGGTTTTTAATAAACCCCGTACCTGAGCTTCTTTTACTTATATTCTATTTATTTTTGTAATATTGAAAGTTTTAATTAATATTTCAACTTCAGTACCTATTGAGGTTTTTGTTATAAAAAATATTAGTATATAACAATATGAAACTCACAAAATTAATTTGGTAGGTAATAGGCTGCCCGGGGAAGTACCACCACCACACCCAAATCTACCGTAAAGCAATTAATTGTGTTTCGGAAGAAAGTGGTTGCCGGATTTCACTCAATACGCCATCTTAGTCCTGAGAAGTAGCAACGCATCTATTCGCGATCTCAGGTAGGACTAAGCTACTGCCTGAAGTTGCAAGTGGCTGTTCATGGGTTGCAGTGACCACTTAACACCAGGTGGCCTCCATGCTCGTTTGCTACTTTTATTCAATAAAAAAAATGTTATAGTGTCATTATCAAGGGTCATGCAAACGAGCATGCGCCTGGTATTAAGTGGTCACTACCACCCATAGACATATGTACATCTTCAGGTACAGTACCACAGATCTAACTCAGATTTTACACAGCCTTTCCTTCGTCTCAAGTTTTTTGTTTGTTATACTCCTGCAACCCATTTATCCTTCCAAAACGCAATACATTGTTTCACGGTAAAAATGGGCGTGGCGGTAGTACTTCACCTGTCGGCGAACCTACCTATAATCTTCGTTGGTAAAAAACTAGACAAAACACTTAGCAGTAACGGTTGTACAAACATTAGCATTAAGACAATCATGATTCTCAATCGATGAGGAAACGTTCGCGAACCGCGCCGCGTTCATTTAGATCGCTATCGATTCGCACGCATTGTTCCAACGAGTTTGATGCTTGATGGATTGCCCGCGGCTTAACTGATGGCCAGATAGATGTAATTATATGAGAACATTTGTTCTTAGAAGAATACGGTTAGTGTTGAAGTCGAAGCTTTAAAGATGGAAAAATTAGTGGGTGAAAGAGCCGCATTGTATGTGATTTAGTGGTTTGTGTATATTTAAAAAATTGACTTTGTAAGCGTAAATAAAGAAATTTTGAATTTGAATAAAAAATACATTCAAACATAATTTGTAACAACCTTCTTTGACACGTATCATTACAATGAACCCATATCTACAAGTCTCTACCTAGACAATCGCCTCAAACCCTAGACGCAAGGTAAACAGCACATGTAGAGTCGCCTCGGAGTCCACCGGACGTCCCGCGAGGGACGCCACCGATATATGGCTGGTGGCTTTGTAACTTTCACACTGCCTCCGATTTGTCAAAGAATAAATATTCGTGGAGAGCGTGAAGAATGAGCGAGATATTAAGGAATTATTTTTAACAGGTCCACCCACCCAAAGTTGTCCACCAACCCGCACTTGGCCAGCGTAGTGGACTGTGGCCTAAATCCTTCTCATTCGAGAGGAGACCCGTGCCCAG
>DWNH01002003.1:0-10441 GCA_018249895.1 Tiana niger | reverse complement strand
TAAATATTTACATACCATCTTTGTACCTACCCATATTTGTGCAAATAAATGATTTTGTCTTTTGTCTTTTGTCTTCAATATTTGTTTAGGCGACAAGATAATTTATAAAAACCCAAACAGCCGAAAAAATTGAAAAAATCAAAATCAGTAGCTTTGTACGGGAATGAGAATTGGGAATTGCAACGGAATTCGGGAATTCTTATGTACTGACATGCTGACCGAATTTTTAAGCTTTTTTGGACTGTCTATGAAGGACAGAGTCGATGAGTGTACATTATAAGCGAAGGATTTAGGCCATAGTAGAGACCCGAGTTGCTCAGCATGGTGGGCGGAGCAAATGCGGGTTGGTGGACTTCACATGCCTTTCGAGAACGCCATGGAGAACTCTCAGGCACGCAGGTTTCCTCACGATGTTTTCCTTAACCCAAGAGCAAGTGATAATTTATAATACGCACATAATATAGAAAAAATTAGAGTGCGAGGATCGAACCCGGACCCACCAGAACGGTAGGTCAAAATTCAACTAGGCTATCACTGCTATATGTGGCTATAATTGTCATTTCTAAATGTCATGTACGTAGCTCTCCTCAGTATTACACATTGAAACAAATATCGGTGTTTTTCTGTCCTGCGATATTATGTTCATAGTCTACCTAACCTTTGGACTTAGCTCAGAGCATAAATAACTATTTAAGTTAAAAAAAATGCTTATAACTAAAATAACTCGTGCTAATTATCTCATCTTTACCAGTAGATATCCACACCGGAGGTTCTAATTTACACGTACCGACACGTGAACGACACGTGGTCCCGAGTCGTGTCCAACGTGCGGCCGTAAACAGTGATAATGTTGTTTTTTACTTATCATTATTATCACTTAAATTAGTGCTTTGCTGTTGTCTCGAAAAATTAGGAAATGTTTTCGTTAAAAGTGCGTAGTTTAAAAAACTTATAATCCCCCGTATGGTGGGTACCATTAATGACGCGTTATATATTAATTTTAAATTATTTAAATTATTTTTATCGAATCGAACAAAACTGTTAATATTATTCTAATATTAGGAACACTCGAATTAACTTTAGCAAGTAACTTCCGACATTTAACGCGGGGCGTTATTTTAATCGTAGGTATAATAAAATTTATTTCAACAAGTACAATTAACTCGCGACGTTGAACGCGTGCCGTGCGTCAGTCGCTGGCGCTGGACTGACGGGAGTTCGCTCTTAATTAATGGGATGGGACACTGTGGGACACTGTGTACGTGTACTACTGTTTATTAAAATCATTAAAACAATGTACAAAGAGACTACGAATTGTATAAAAATAAATGAATAAATCTACATTTATAAAAAATCAATTGCAGTGCGTTAGTCTCGCAAAAACAAAAATGGCTTCTATCATGTGAATAATTTTTGTTTGTTTTATTCGCCTCAATACTGGGGTGCTTGAAAAAAAAAAAAAATTTGGAAAAACCCAAAGGAATAGACAAAAATCGGTAAATTGAAATAGGTATTAGACGGTAGGCTGCCGCCCGGGGTAATACTACCGGCACACCCAATTTTACCGTAAACCAGTTTATTGTTTTTCGGATTGTGGTTGCCTGAGTTCTCTAAATATGAGGCCACTTAGTCCTCAGAAGTAGCAACGCATCTATTTGCAATCTCGGTTAGAAGTAAGATACTGCCTGAAGTTGCAAGTGTAAGTCCACGGATTGCAGTGACCATTTAACACCAAAAACAAAGACAAAGACAAAATTATTTATTTGCACAAATATGGGTAGGTAGAGGTGTGATATAAACATTTAGTTCAGACCTTATTTATCTTTTCAGATGTACAAAATACAGTAATGCTTACTTACAAACTGAATTTAAATTTAAATAAAATAAAATAAATTTCGAACATCGCTTGCTACTTTTAATCAATAAAAATAAATCTTATTGAGAACAAGTTCGGGCGAGTGAGTATAAAAAACATGGCATTTTCTCCGCCGCGACCTCGCTGCGACCGGTCCGGAACTCATGATGAAGAACCTCGGTTAGGTTCGAAACTAGTCGAGGAAACCCGAAAAATACACATGAGTAAGCCGGTATTTGAGTCATAATGAATATGCCATTTTATCTAATACTATCTACATACATAATTTGATGAAACAATCCCTACACATTTACATTAACACAACAACCACAGACAATGAAACACAGTTGCAAAATAAAACCGTTCCCTTTGATCTCGCGGAAGGATAAAATTTATTGTTTTCAAAACATCATTCTGTTTCATCTGTGCACGCTTTTCATACGATTGTATTATCTGTTTCACATACGCCGTTGCGGCGGTGCCAAGGAAAACTGTAATAGTAATTAATCAAAATATTTTTCAAATACACTATTCTATTCACGTCTTAATAATCAAGACAAATGCTTAAACGAAACATATACGACTTCTAAACGAATGTGAATTATTTATTATAACAGACAATAAAAGAAAAAAAAGTGAGAACTTTTAGCGCGTGGTATATTGATGATTCTTTTAGTTTGAAACCGAATATGCGTAATAATCATATTTTAGTTTCGTTGATATTATCTTAATATTTTAATTTAATTAATATACGACCTTGGACTTCGGACTAGACTAGACAACTTCTGAATGGAGTTTAATTGGAATGAGATTAAAGTCTAAAATCCTTTATTATTATTTATTTACATATTTTTTATTATTTCTTGGCTTTCAAATTAACACAGTTAATAGTACCCATAACATTAATACATGAAAATTATAAAATTGTGGAATACGATATTTTTTTTTGGAATGGCGTCTCGTCTTTTTGGCCATTTTGCCAATGACAACTGGGGTACATACAAAATATTTTCAGACGGTATCTTTTGACAGTTCGGCGAAACACAGCAGGTTTAGAATATATGTATATCTAGCCTCTGCTCTTATGCGAGGACCCTAAAGCTGACTAACCTGTGCATCTCTGAGGTCGGGCTCCGAGGCGGCGCCTGGCAGCGCGAGGGGCTCCGGCGCGCTCACGTCGCCCGCGCTGGCGCTCAGCGCGCGCCTCCGCCCCTCCTCCTCCTTGTCCTTGTCCTTGCCAGTGAGCATGTGTCGGGTCTTCAGTAGCAGGTTCAAGGGTTTCGATTTGCGCACCTGGAAGAGATTATAAATGGTCTTTATAGGTTTAGTTAGGTTTGAAAAATTTGATACATCCCAAGATTGGACTGGAAGACTCAAAGGCAAATATTTTTAATACTCCTAATATTATATAGTTGATTTGGATGTTTGTTATCCAATCACGCAATAACGGTTGGACGATTTTAACGAAGTTTTGTACACAGATATTTTATACTCTGGATTAACACAGAATACTTGTCGCACCTGTAATGCCATAAGGAGTCCACCATCGAAAACCTATCAACGTACATAACTTTTCGACGCAAACGCAATAATTGTAAAACGTAAAAGTAAAAATAAAGCACTGATATCTAAAGAAACGCATTATCTACTATCTAATTAAATAAATTCAAGTTCTTTTTAATCATCAAACAATTTCTTTTAACAATTTTCTTTAAATATACTCTACTTGTTACCTTAAGTAACTCACCTTGCATTTAACGCTTGCAGGATGAACAAATTTCCCTTCATCTTTGTCTTCTGGCGGCGGCGGATCGCGTAGGCCCAACACCAACATATCATCCAACGACGCCTGCAAATGCTTTCGCCTGGACGGCCTCGCTTCTTCGTGGCTACGAGACGAGTACATCGACACAGAGTCCACACTGGCCTTGCTCGTGCCAGATATAACAGTAACGTTTTCCATCGACTCGGTCGATTGATACACCGACTGTCTAGCTCGCTCCTCGTATATCTCAACAGAGTTAAAAGTCTCAGCTACTCGGTCAATCTCGTCCATTTCCAGATGCGAAGGTATGAACTCGTAATGACCCTCGTTCTCTGTATATACCTGATCATAGACGGCGCCGTTATAACTTTTAGAACTGGAAGGAAGGTTCCCATAAACATTATTGTAGTTGTAACTGTCATCTTCCCTTTGACTCACGTGTCGTGGCAAGTCGTTGGCGTTAAGGATGACGTCGTCCATATTTAATGGTCTACCCTGACCGCCGAAGCCGTCGACAACTGGGGTCGTGTTAGATAGAAATGAACCATCATTGTCAAAACTGCTGCAACCGACTAAGCCTACGGGCCGAGGGGGCATTTCTTGACGGAACCGATTAGGTTGATGTGGGGGTTGACCAGCAAAATCCACCACGAGTATTCGATCCGCAATATTTCTGCCATCATTATGAAAACCGATGCCGGAGTCGCTGTTACTCGACGTCGTTGTAACTTCACTATGATTGCTGGGTTGAGGAGAGTTGGCGACGAACTCGGGCGCTTCCATCCTTGCGTCTTGGTGCATTCTACAAGGCCTACGATCCCTCGGAGCCCTAAATACTGGTCTATTACACCTTGAAAAGTTTCCTACAGCAGGACTGTCGCCCTTAACAGCAAGTTTCGATATCTGTTGTAAAGCAGGACTAGCACATTCTTCTGCTGGTAAGGAATACATTCCGCGTATCACCCCAACTACGTATTCAGCGGATGGCGGGAACTCTAGACAACGCTCGGCAACAGGGTCTCTCGTGCAAGCGATTTGAAACTCTCTTGCTCTGCAAATATGAGCTTCGTGTTCTGCCATTCTCGGGTCGACAGCGAACACGTGGCAGCTGTGAGAAGCTTCGGCTTCTATATCGGATAACTCAGCTGCGGTGACCAGACCGAAGAAGCGTCGATCTGCATCAGATCCACAGCCGGCAAAGACGATTCTTTCGCGTTGATATTGTGCAAGGACTTGGCCGCTTGGCCGCCGCAGTAGGAGTGCATTTGGGAGTACAGAGAGCAACACAGGTGCTGCTGGTCGCCTCTCTTGTCGCAACTTCCGGACAGCAGTGCGCACGTTATTTGGAGCAGCATTAGCTGATGCCTGGGGGGTTTCGATCGTTCCTAAGTAACCGACTACTGCACGACATTCCAGTCGAGCGACATGGCTCGGTGTAAGCTGAGCTCTGGTGAGGTTCTGGATTATTTCGTTCACACTTGAAGTGCTGGAAGCAGCGTGACATCCTGAAAGTTTTAAACATTAGTTTTAAACTTAGATAGTGAATCTAAAATGTTGTAATTAGAAATGTAATGTTTACATTAAGTGTACTGATAAAAGACATATATGTTATACATGTCACATAATTAAATTTATATTAAATTTCTTGAGCTTTGCCTTATATTTCTAACAATCACAGTCCAAAATGTATGTTCACAAATTGCTACACAATAAATATAAAATAATCCAGGAATATCTTCATGACCTTTACACTGATGACAGTATGTTCTTGAATGCCAAATATGTACTAGTATGGATATGCATTAATTAACTTTAAAATTACACATTAATATACTATAATTCTGTTTATTATCATTATATAACTTAGACAATAGGAAAAGTTAATAAAAAGTACAAAAAAGCTATTGTATATTATCATTCAATGTCTTTGAAATACTGTAAACTGTACCTACTGTTATGCACAGTGCAATGTTATGTACTATAATTAGCAAGATATGTTAAAAGGTTAGGCTGTTAACATAACATGTTTAAAACCAATTAAGAAAAACATAATTGCATGCAATAAAGATGTAATCAAATATTTCGAGACAAGATATGCGAATGACAAGCATTAGTAACTCACCAATGATCATAATTAAAATGAATAACCAGACTAAAACTATTTCATTATTAGTTATTACCTAGGACTTTATCCAAACACCCACGGCTTTAAACTAACAACCAACCAAGCAGTTTGGCTGTGACAGTGTAACAGACAGAGTTATTTCTACATTTATAATATCAGTATTGATTTTTAATATCACACAATATTTGTATGTCGAAATTGGTGAATTAAGGGCAACATGTATTTGTAACATGTATATTGAAAAAACAGGCTCCTCTCACTCATTGTATGTATGTTGGGAGAACTCATACATGGCTACTGATGCCAAACTAGGCCAAGCATATACTACGGTAATCAAACAAACAAAAAACATATATAAAAAAAATTTAATATATACTTATTTCATTACATCCATAATTACATTTATCTACCTATTGAAAACTATCCTAAACTTTACATATTTACATTATAAAACTATATACAAAAAAAATAAAAATTATAAAAAATAAACTTCATCTAAAATGTCCCGTATGCAACATGGTACCCAAAACACTGGCGGCATTACCCCGTTGCACGGCAATACTTAACCTTTGGGCAAAATAGCCGCCAGCTCTTGGGTCTCCAGTGGCAAGAGTAAGTTTGGAAATACTTATATACATAACTTTTTGAATATACTTTTATACATATCTTTACTCCCAGACACAGAATCATTTAAGTTCATTACCAGACATTCCTCCTGGGTGGGTAATGAACCCTCCACCTCTGGATTAGACCAAGAGGCCAGTCAGTGTTCATAACATCAAAAATATGTATTTTAGTGAGTAAAAGTACATTGTGCTGACTATAAATCTTTTTGGGTGCGAGAAGGGGTAAATGTGATTACGAATGAGATTAAACATAAACAGCACAGTGAAGGCAAGACAACACTAATGTGCACATTGATATATTCATCCTGCACATACCTGTATCCCAATTGAGGACTTATCTGCAAATAATAAGTAATAACCATCAGTTTTCATCCAAATTATACTAGAGCTTCTTTAAATAAAATAAAATAAATATCTTGGGACCACTTACACACGGTCATCTGATCCCAAACTAGGCAGAGCCTGTGCTATGCTGTATTATCATATGAAGTGAAGGGGATGGCTTACAGGCTCGTATGCCACTGCTGTCATGTACTGATATATTGTAGCGAACCTCTATTAATAATTCTCCGCAAGGCTAATAATCACAGAGAACCATGTGATTCTCATAGGTTCCAGATCCTTAACATTGCAAACATAATCAAGGATGTTTAAAATAAGGTTGATTTATAATAGTTAATGAGTTTACCACCAACACCATTTAATATGATTGATGAGCACTTAATTAGGTCCATCACCCAAATATGTTTCAAGTAAACATAAGCAGTACTAACCTGGATGATGCATCACAGGCTGAGGCCTTCTCCTCGGAGGTGGATACCTCCGCCTGGTCCTGGCTCTCTCTTCCGGCTCCGTATCCTCAGTATCTGTTGGTGGACACTCCCTGGGTGCCACACTCAGTGATATCGCTCCGGGCGCTGCTGCGACTAGTCGTGCCACTGATGCGTGAGGGACTCTAGCTACGTTTGCTCCATCGACAGCAAGCAATGCGTCTCCAGCCCGTAAGCCCGCTCTCTCGGCTGGACCGCCTGCAGCCACAGCGGACACAACGCAAGGTCTCTGGCCTGCTATCGTGAACCCAAATCCACCAGGACCCCGCGCGACCACTACTCTCCGTTCTGCTGTCCGTGACAACGCAGCCCTGCGCCGTCTCCGTCGCTGCTGCTGAGGCACCATCGCAAAACTTTACTTCACCACGTCAAAGACACGTTTAAACATAAATCACTCTTTCTATCACATAATATAGCAACTATTTAGATTACTTGAGGGCGTTGGTGCATCCGGACGGATACTACAATAATTAGAAAAGTAGAAAAACAAGAATTTAAAACTTTAGGAAGAAAGTTTCAAAGCCTTTGTAACTGATTTGACGTTTAGTTTAGAAAGTATGAGAGCGTTCAAAAACGGGGTGTCAAAACCTGATTTATACGTTCGACGCAAACTGCATTTTCATCAGAGCACCAACAATGTTGCGTATTAATAAAATATATTCTAGAAAAGATAACATCTTAGATCAAGGTAAATTTATACGACTTTATATAAATAATTAGAAAGGAGAAAAAAATCAGAACTATTCATAAATGTCATCAAAGTAATTTGCGACGTTACATGTACAGTGGAAAAGGCTGTATGTTTTTTAATTATTTTGTCTTTATTGAACTGTCGTTATTAAACTGTCACGTCAATGTCAAGAAGAAATGGCATTATGGCAATACGTCAAAATTAAACTAAAAGCACGTTGTTTTACTGTTTGTAAAATTGTAAATAATTAAGTTTTAAAGTGATACACTTCATTTAATCCCAAAATGGCTGTAAGTATTATATTTATTACAAAAAATGTGCCTAAAATATATATTTACTTTGTAAATAATGGCAATGTTATTTTCACAATTACATTTTTATATTTACTCATTACAGAAAAAAGGCAAAATGAAGATAAGTAAAGTGAAAAGAAACAACCAAACAACGAACAAGATGCGGAAAGCTGGTAAGCTTAAACTGCAGAGACATAAGCCCAGGGTTCAAAAGCAGAATGAGCAGCCTAAAAACGAGGTGGAATACAGCAGCGAGAGCGAAGCCTCAGGTGACGAGTGGGCCGATATGCTGGATGATGAAGAACAGAAATACATCATGACCAGGATAGCGAAGCAACCGCAGTTGCTGTCCAATGTGCCTGAAAAGGATCCAGCTGAGAATAAGTAAGAATCTTTCCTAAAATTGCCTAGATTTTTCAGGATTTTAACAAATGAGTAATTCATTTTTCTCAAATGTACACAATCCCTGAAAGCTGTTATTTGCTTTTTAATAATTGAAAAATGATAAGACCACCCACCCACTTTTGTTATTATGTAAATAAATGTTGTTATTATGTAAAATAATGTGGTGTATTTGTTATTACATTTTCAAAATTACACTCAGACATTGTAAATTATAGTATTAATTTTATGGGAACCATAAGAAATAACAGAGTAGAAAAAAAACTTTGCTGTTAAAACTTAGGATGTTAGTAAATAAAACGCTTAATTATTAATAGTTGTGTAAACAGGAAAAACGTTCACCCTCATCTGATTAAACTTCCAGACGTGGCACAAAACGCAAGAAAAAGGAGAAACTCAAAGGTCCCAAACCTCCCCGTCAGAACAGCGACAGTGGGGCTGAGACTGACTCGGACAGTAACAGTGACAGTGACATGGAACAAAAATATGAGAAAGAGATGGCAGAGAGACCAAATAAGAAGATGAGGCCCCTGCTACCTATTAAGACAAAGGAAGGTGTATTTGAGAGGGCAGAGGAATGTGATGGTAAGTAATATGTTGCATAAAAAGCTCTAAGAAACTTAAGCCAACTTATTAATAATGAGAATGAAATAGTTTTAAACTGACAGACTGTAACTACTCTAAAATTAATTTTTTTTATTTATTCAAAGATGTATTCTTAAGGTTAATTCGTAATTCGTAAGGTTACATACATTTTTTATGCTAAAGAAACCTATGCTCATACTAAAATTACATACTAATACTCATACTAAACTAGGCAGGACCTGTATCATAGAGATCAGCACTCTTCACAGAAGCTATAATAATTAAATGTAGCAGCTGTGGTCTAAGTAATATATTTTCAAATTCAATTAAAAAATAAATGCTCTCATATAGCATTTAAACACACATGCATGCACACACCCACACACACACATATTAAATACATATTATTATGTTATACTTAATGTAAATTTACTTTGTTAATACTATCTCTTGTCTCGGCAGATGAGTGGGGTATCTGTAACACAGATGTTGAACCAAGTACAGGGCTCTTGTGACTTGTTTATTAATATGTCTGCATAATATTGTCTTTCCCAGACTGAGAGTGTTTCAAATTCCTTAAATTCATCTGTTGGACCTTAGTGATGTTTTATCAGCATCATCGTCATCTATCATACTACCCCACTGCTATACTCCATCCTGCTTCTTTGATACAGATGATAATTTATAATTTACATGCATATAACTTTTTATATCTAATGTGTGTGGGAACTAGTATCCACCTAATTTGACAGAAAACTCGATCATTGTCACCCCTTTATGTGATGCTCAGGCAAAATTTTCACCAATTCTAATTCCAGATTCATTATCAGAAGCAGAAGATAATTTGCAGCCACAAGCAGTTACTGAAGCTGGTGAAGAAGAACCTTCAGAATCTGAGACTGATTCAGGGATGGAAGGGACTGTGGAGGAAAGTGAATCAGCTGAGGGTATTGTGACAACAGTTGACTTGATGGCGGCAAGGAAAGAAAAGTTGAATCATGATAAACTTAGAATAGGTGCTCTCTGCTCTTCACTACTTGAAAGCCCAGAAAGGAAGGTATTTTTTTATGATATGATATCCTAGTTCTACTTAATATTATTATTATAAATGCGAAAGTTTGTGAGTATGTATGTATGTTTGTTACTCTTTCATGATAAAATACTGGACGGATTTGGATAAGACTTTACAGTAATATACAGCCTTGGCCAAAAGTATTAGGCACCCCTATAAAACACGTGCAACACACAAATGGTTGTAAAAACAAAATA
>DWNH01002002.1:0-10442 GCA_018249895.1 Tiana niger | reverse complement strand
GATTTAGTAAACTCCGGCAACCTTCTTCCGAAACAATAAGTTGCTTTACGGTAGATTTGGGTGTGGTGGTGGTAATTTCACGGGCGGCGGGTTAGCACTCTCAAAAAATTATTTATTATTTTTAATAATCCCTGAGAGAGATAATAGCTTACTACAAATTGCCTTTATTATATTCCATACTACGTGACTGCAACACACAATGCAGTATTAGATTTCCTACGGACAGTAATCAGATCACGCGGAACCGCACCGCAAGCTGGTAGTACCTATTCAAATTACTGTAGGTACCTAAGCATGCATTTATACGACGGAAAGCGTATTATATTTATACTACGGGACATGTAGTAGTCTCATACACTTTATCTGAATCACAAAATCGAAACATACGACCTATTTATCGTTTAATCAAGCGTCTCAGATACATTTTTATCAATTGTTCACAAAATCTGAAAATTCAATACACGTGCAATTGTTTTTCTGTTAGTTTTGATGAAAAGAAAAAATGATTTTTGAGCTCATAAATCCTAATCCTCTAAATATATACATCGATCAAATTGTGATAAAATTCAATCAAAATATTTAACAATATATAAATTGTTATGATAAAACTGAATTAAATATTATAGACTTTTCGTGCAGAAATAAAGTAATATGGCCGCGACCTTGTGTTGTATGCTAGCCTAGAAAAAGCTTACTCACTCTTGTTTTGACTGTCTTGATTTCCAGGTTGTATTTGTTAGGAAACACAGACGCCGGTAGATCATTCAACACTTTGGCCCCAGAGATATTGTTTCGTGCAAGTTACTGGAAGGTCAACCTAATAATGGTAACCTGTCGGACGTCTAGATGTTCTATAAAGGATAGGGCTTGGGGTATTAGTTTGTGCAATTCCTATGCAGGCTGTCAAAAGCTTTCAGACTTCAAAGTATAACTATTATTTTTCACAAATCGGTATAGTAAGATTTAGTTTCTTGTTATTTTCCTGAGTCAAGTTACCTACTCTAATATAAATGGCAATAACAGTAAGCAAAAAGTTCAATAATATCATTATAGTCAATGCCAGATGTATAACCACACGAATACTAGCCAGATCGGTGTATTCATCAAGCAGGCATTGAAAACTTTTTAATAAACTTGATATCACAGCTTTTTCTGCTCGCAATATTATGTGTGTAAGATAAAATACAGACTTCAAAAAATCGTAGATAACTCTTAACTATTCGTATGTACATATCTACTTTACGTATGAAAATATTTTACTTAAAACGTCGCCTAAACATCTGAATTAAACTGTATCCTTAAAAATATAGAGGCCTCTTTAAAACTACGTATTACGGAGACATTGATGCAATTCTGTTTTCTCGAGAAATGTATTGTGAATATCATAGTGTTTTATGTGGTCTGCTTCAGATTGGGAATGAACAATGAATCGTCCTCCTACCACAAGTCGGTACATCTTTACCCCAATTGTTACACAATACCTGACAGAATCGTAAAGATTTGAGAAATGAGCATCTAACTTAACAAGGCTATGTAGTTTTTAAGCACATATCAAATGTAAAATGTATATTTTAGGGTGTTATCGCTTTTAACAATTAAAACAAAAAAAAACTTATATAGTAAATATTTTATTTTTGTCTGTGTAACGCTTCTGATAAATTTACGCACGCTTGGCGCGACGATTTCGCGCTGGGTTCACCAATTTTAATTTCAATTGAATCCGATCTTGGACTTTGACGAGACACAACGGAATTTCGCAAAATCGATCAGGAAATGATTGACACTTCATTTGAATACGTATTACGTCGGTTTAAAACTTTTCGTATTTTGTATTAATAGAGTTGTAATTAATTTTTTTGGTTGTACTGTTTGTATCTAGCTGGCTTTGTTATAATTAAAAAAGTGATATTAAAAAAAAAAAATAAAGAAATAATAAGAATATTTCCCAATTGTTTTTTTTTAGAAAATGTGAGAAATAATAAGTTTGTTGTGATAAATAAATTATCCTCTTTCTCATGTATAGAATAAAATAGAAACTACACACAAACTAACATAATTCTTGGAGTTTTTCACAATTTAATTATTTCTTAAGGGAAATACAAATAAAACAACATAGACACTCCCGCCTTTATTAGAAGTGACGGACCCTTTTCCACTCCTCTTCGTAACCACTTCTGACAGTTTTTTTAATTGTGACCAACTTGTCAAAATATTAGCGCCAAATCAAGTTTTTTTTTCACAGGAAATAAGATTTTGTTGATGTTGGATAATTAAAATTATTTTGACAGTTTATATCTTCTGCATTTCTTCGGTCATAACATTACTGTTCTACTCTTTTTTACAGACAGTTTTTTTCATTAAACAAGTGATTGTATTTGGACGCATGTCGTAAATTATGGATCTTCGAAAAAAGGCGCTAAAAGAGATCTCCTCGTCTGATGTTGCCTATTGCTGGACTTTGCATATAAAAAAAATTCATCAATTTTTTAGATCTTGCTATTTCAGATTTGTTTTACCGCTTACAGAAATTGATAACAAAGTGTCATTATGTCAATTTCCCGTATGTTATTTTGTCCATAAAGAATGTAAAAAATGAATATTTAATAGATGAATTAATATATTTTTGCTAGTTTTACTGAAAGATAATAATTTATATTTCGATATAATTGTTCTTGCCTACTACACGTAAAACGTTAGTAGGCTAAAACCCAGAATACGACATAATTTTCTTACTGATTTTTATCTAGCAATAACGTAATCTGTCATCTTCATATTTATGATATATTTATGATATTATAATGTCCTTACAATATTGTGTGGGTAGCTGAGAATAAACACAAAATGTGCGTCAACGCTAAGTAAGATGCCATCAAACATAAATTGAGTTGGTATTTTGTAACAGGATTTTTTACGTATCTTATTCAGAACATTAAGATGGCATTTTATCTAGAGCACTAAGGTGGGCAGATTTTATTATAATGGTGACATCAATGTACCCAATTGTGTTGCGTTAGACGTTGTATCAGAAATTATTTTTATACGACTTTATCATCATCAACTGATTACCACTACTAGGCACGATGTAGGCCACAGTCAACCACACTGGTTAAGTGTAGATTGAAGGACTTTATACTCCTTTCGAGAACTTATTAAGAGATATCTCAGACATGAAGATTTTTAACGAGGTTTTTTTCGCCGAATAGCAAACTAATTAAACAGTAGCAAGTAATTATTTTTTAACAACTAAATACTGTTATAAAACTTTAAAAAGGTAGAGGTTCATTTGAACATTGAATCTGGATCCATCGGTATGGTTTTTTTTTCTATAATTTAAACCTAGCAAACAGGCACACGGGCCAATTGATGGCAACACCAGAGGCATCGCCGATGCGTTGTCGGTCTCTTCCAATGAAGAGTGGGTAGTTCAAAGATAGGTTAGGATAAAATATTAAAAACTTATTTTATTTGTTTTTAACTTAATCTAGTTGAGCATTCAAGGCAGTTATAAAGTACCAATAAGGATTAGTGTCCAAACTAGGTCAAAACAAAACAAGTTCGTTCTTGAATACGCTAAACTTGTTTATATTTTTATATGTGAGGGTATATTATTATGAACTTGTACACCCCAAAACTCAATTCAGTTTGGAAAAAGTAATACTGTTTTCCATACTGTAATATTCCCTAAAAAAATACTTTTAAAGTATTTTAAAGTAAAGTATTTTTTTTTCGGAATGTTGTTTAAGTAGAATATTCAAAATGTATAAGCCTGTCACTGCCCTTAAGACTCTATAAAAAGGAATTTTTTATCAACGATTCGGAGTACCTTTATCTTGTGTAAAAATTTTCCTTCTAAGAAGTTCCTTTTTAACATTGTCTTAACACAATAGGTAATGGTTAAGACAAAGTAAGTGAAGTCACTTACTTTGTTTAGACCATTAGGTGCCGTAAATGTAATTTATCAAAGGCTTGTTGCAGGTGACCTTTAACATTCGCTACCGTTCAATAATAGGTATACAGTCTTGCTACTACGTTGGCCCTCAAATGTTAATAATAGTTCAGGGAAATAGGAAAGCAATTTAGATAGGAGTAAGTAAATGCTCTGAAGCGCGCATAGTCGTAGATCTATGTTAAACGTAGAGGGCGCAGAAACGTTTTCTTTAGTATAGAGTTTTCAATGTAATTTAGCTTTTTTTATTGAATAAAAATAGCAAACGAACGTGCAAGCCACCTGGTGTTAAGTGGTCACTGCAAACCATGGACATTTAAAAAAAAAATCAAAAATCCTTTGCAACTTCAGCCACAACCTTAGTCCTACCTGAGATCGCAAATAGATGCGTTGCTACTTCTGAGGACTAAGATGGTCGCCTCATGTTTAGTGAACTCCGGCATCCACAACCTCTTTTCGAAACACAATAAATTTCTTTACGTTAGAATTGGGTGTGGCGGTGGTACTTACCCGTGCAGCAGCCTACCACCAATAAATGCGTACCATTATATTAAGCTCATGTTAGGTATTTTAAATTGATAAACCTAAAAAACGATTGTGAGTAGTGAATAGCGAGTTAATGCTGTATTTACTACTAACTTGCCTGAGTTACTTGATTGAATTGACTGGTCTGACAGTTTTCAAAAAGTTAATTTAAACGTGCCAAACAGAACATAGAGGTAGTCTAAATATTCACCCTTTGTGTTAGACACAGTCAAAAGTTACCTAAGTCATCAATCAACTTTGAACAGAACACAATGACGTTACGAATATTTATCTTCTCGCCATAGCTACAGAAATAAACATATTTAGATATAGCTTTTACACTTTTGAAAAACGTATATTGAAAAATGTTCAAAATAAAATAGTTAAGTATTTTAATTTTATTTGCTTTTTAAGCATATGTGATTAGTAAAGAAAAATAATTGGTTTTAGTGAGTGATGAAACTAGGCACATTAAAAAAAATGGTTTTAGTAAATAAAACTAGGTATGTACATTAATTTTTTATTGATACTCAGGAACAAACTGAATTCTACGCAGGCGAGGCCGTGGGTACAGTTAAAAAATAAATAAAGAGAATCTGGCTGGTATAGATACGTCGTTACCCCTTTAGAAAGTCGAACAACTTTAGTTGAGATGGAGATGATGGCTGACTGCTTCAGTCAAAATTTCTTACACGCGTCCGTGCACAGTAGATAGATATTGCGTTATTAAAATAAACGTTATATCTACTTTACAAATAGTATTTTACTAGTTCCAATAATGTTATATTTTATTAAAACAATATTCAAATTGTTTGTGACAATTTAAGCTTTTAAAACTTGAGCGCCCCAGATCTAGAAGAGATATTGAAGGGAGATCTGAATGTTTATTGATGCAAATTCAGCAGCATTCGCATCGAAAAGGCTGTCGACCACGGTTTTTGGAAATGCTTAATTCATGATTGCATAATACATTTGAAAGCGACTTTTAGCTTTAGGGAGCACTTTGACATGAATTTACCGCAGACGTTATTATTCTACTAATATTGTATGTTTGGATGGATGAACGGTGGAACGGTTTTAAGGTTGATATTTATACTTTTTTGAGGTTTATACTTTTTAGCCTAGAGAGTGTCTAAGACTGAAAATAATAGGTATACAGGTCCTCAAAAGTTCAATTTTGATATTTGAAATTTATATTTGTGAAATTGTGATTGTTACATATAAGGTACAAAGTTATATATGTTATTGGTTCAAAGGAACATTTCAATTAAGCTGAAGTAGAGGTAACATTTAACGTGTTTAACTTATAACCTTTTCATAAATAGCAAGATAATCTTTAAAATAAAAGGCTGTTGAAACTAATTGTTAATTAAGTTACCTAGTGAGTATAAAGGCAGGGCATACATATCTTTCTGACTCAAAAGGTTTTTCGGTTGAAGTTATGATTGATGTGTACCACAAACATATAGCGTCTTTTTTCTTGCTGTTAAAATGTAACATTCTTTTATTTGGAATCAAGAGACTGTGCTAAATAAATACACAAAGGTTAAATATATAGTGCGAAGTTTCAAGATTTCAAAATATTTAATTAACATATGATATGCGATGATTATTAAATAGACGAAGGAGCTCATTATCTTTTAAACGTTAATAAGTACAAACCAATTATTTCCAATTTTTTCTTATTAATCCGCGCTTGGCCAGCGTAGTGGACCATGGCCTAAATTCTTCTCATTTGAAGGAAGCTCCGTGTCCAGCAGTGGGACAATGATGGGTTGATGAAGAATAGCTGATAAAAGCTTGTTTTTAGAAAACAAAAATCGTGTATTTACTTAAATTCCAGATGCCATATCTGATTTATTTTTCACCTAGTACCTATCTCATTCACCCTTCCAAAATAAAATCCCTTATAAAAAACTAAAAGCCTCTTTAGCAATGACTTATAAAATCACAAGAATTTATACTCCATATAATCGTATCGTGTACTATAAACGCTCTACCACTTTAACTAGTGGGTTACCGGAAGTTGGTATAAAGGAAAACATAATTCGAAACCTGCATACTCACATAATTTATTAACCCGCTGTGTGAAATGGAGCAAGTAATAGGAATTTACCTCATTTTCTTGCCAAAGAAATTACGTTCCCCTAAGTTCTATCAAGAAATCAATTTTTCATTGCAAGTATTCAGACAGAAACGGCTACACAAGAAATTAATTATGACAAACAATAAGTCTTATACTCTAGCCTGACGGAAACTTTAACGCCACACTCATTTCTACCTGCGATGCATAATACGTTTCGAATTAACAGGTGTGGATGACGGGAAACTAAGTATAACGTTTAGTATTATCTTAGTTCGCAATAGTAGCAACGTAGGACCTTTGATAAGTCGATGCAGCGATGGCTGGAGTAACCACTTAACATTAGGTGGATGCATGCCAAATTTATTTTGTTTTAAAATAAATTTAGCGTGAGTAAAGCTGCGAGCAAAAGCAAAAACAATATACGTACGTAAGCAGTTCACGTACACTAATTACTCTACACAAATAGTAATTTTTTTTTTATAATTCAAACCTAGCAAATCGACTCGTCTAGCCACGTGATGGTAAATGATCACCGTCGTCTATGGACATGAGCAACATCGCCAAGAGTGCTTTCTTAGCGCGTTTTTTGAAGAACACAATATCATAGTCCGCAGGAAATGAGTCAGGAGGAAGATCATTCCATAACTTAGACGTGCGAGGAAAGAATGAACGTCTAAATCGGACCGTGGCGGACCGCCACGAATCCAAACGGTGCGGATGAAATCTTAATTTTCGACGGGTGGTATAATGGAGAAAGGGTGACGTAGGCATTAGCCTGGAGTCTCGGGCAGAACTTAAATACATTTTCACAGTTTATGCTAATTCAGAATCTATTTTTGACATCGTTGCAAATATTTTTACATTACGAGATGTTGTTGAAAAGTGTAACTAACACCATTAGACACTGATGTTTTCAGAAGTCAACATGTATTGTATATTATTTTAAATGAAAGAAGAATCATCGTAAATCGTTAACAAGATCGTTAACAAGATAAGAGGAGTCTTACCTACATAACCTCTACCCTACAAATAGAGTTACAGTTATTTCTCTTAAGGGCATGAGAGAGAACTCCATATTATGAAGTCTTTTAGTAAACTTTCAAAGAAATGTCATACATAAATAATGTCACTATAAAAAATCCTTCAATGTTCTAAATGGCAGGGGGCAAAGGCATTTATAAAACGTGGCAGTATTATAGTAAGCTTTACTCATACTCGTAAACCATACGCGTTAAATACGGTCTTTAAAGAAAGCAATGAGCGATAAAACTTTCTATACCTAGAGATAATATATAGCATTTATATCGTAAATTACGTAAAAAGTTAATAACTGTCGTCACGTCAAAGACAATATTATTTATTTGCACAAACATGTGTGTCAAACAAGTTTGTAACATATAAAACCAACTCTACTAAACTAGACTTGCAGGCATTTGATAAAATACAATTTTATTACAATATTGTAAATTGGTATACCTACATACCAATATTGCTCTAACCTAAAAACAAAAAAGGCAAGTGTAGTTTGGAGAGAAAGGATAATCATCCCGTAATACGTATACCTACGACCTTAAGGGCTCTTAATACTCGTTTGTGATAGATGTAGATAGTTTTCGTAGCGATAATATCCTCTCGAAGGCGCTACGCATTAATATTGGATTAAGGATGAGCACGACCTACGCTAATACCTTTTATTGCTACTTCCCGCGTTTCTTTCTTTAGCAAAGGGAAAGAAGAATATATTATTAAGTTATTTATGAAGAGGGAGTTGGGATAATAAGCTTAATTGCGTTTTTTTAGTATCTAGTATCACTTATTGAACAAATATGTTAAACATGAACAAGTGAAGTGAACAAATATATCAAAGTATCAACTGTTTAACAATGGAGCCTAAAATATATCGCGTAACGAAATTGAAATGTGTGTAAAAAATATAAAACGAATAAAATTCCAATTAAACTTCACCTGTCCGTTCATCTGAAAATTATATAATGGATTGAATTTATTTTGTATTTGTTTTTATATCGTCCGTAGTGAGATGATTAAGTTGTAGTACTTATTATTTTATCTGTTTGTGTGCAGTTAGCATAAGTTTCATATACATATATACAATCGGTCCACGGATACACTGTAATACCAATTGTAGCTAGATTTGTTTTAGCAAAGAACAAACCGACTTCTAAAGTAAAGAAAGAAATTTATTGTGAAACATAGCTCTTGTTCAAACTCAGACACACATAATAGAATATTGGCCGGATATTTAAAGGCTTCGGTTATAAACGGTAATCATTTTCTTGAGTAGATACTTTATATGACTACTATAATGATATGTCGTCAGATTATTTTCTATTCCTATTCAATTTTCAGATTAACATTTAAATTAATAAAAGGTCTCTCAAACATTACCGAAACTCCAGATCGAGTTTTAAGCAAGTCCTCTAATAGCGATATTACTTTTACTTTATAATAACCATGTTAATTAATCCAACGGGTAACCAATTCTATTATTAAGGCTGTCTGCGAAGGCGGGAATGATTTATGATGGCGCTTGTTTGTTTCTGTTCACGAGAATTTCGTGACATTATATCATTGGGACCAAATTGTACTATTATTTGTGCTGTTAGGAGACAACTTCAGATCTGCCACAATGTGGCGCCTTTGTGATAGATGATTTGGATTATAGACGCTAAAACTATCTAAACCTAAAGTTTGCCAAATAATTATAGAAGAAAATGTTATCAAGAAATTAAATAGGGTGAGCATCGTAGTATTCATTCTTTAATTCAAACTGTACTATAACATCGTTGCCAATTTATTAATTTACTATAAAAGTATTTAAGTTCTATCATATATTGATAGAAAATCAACAAAGATCTTAAAAAATGGGTCATCCAAAAGTAAAAAAGTGTAAAATTGTTCAAAAAAAACCAAGCTGAATTTGAACACAACGTTTATTGATTGAGAAAATAAATTTGAAGAAACTCCAAACCAAAACCAGTCTAAAGGTCATGTCCATCAGGCAAAGGTCGAAGAGGGTCATCTAAAAACAAAAAAAAATGAGTTCAGTTCACAAAATCGACGCCGATTTCATTTGTACTTAAATAGATACGAACAACATGAGATGTGCGGACAAGCGTTGCCAATTTTGATGGATAGCTCTTTAGGCGCCTTATTCAAGTCAAGACAACATTCAAGTTAGAATACAATAATAGTCTTCATTGTATCCCAAACCGCATATAGAAACGTATATTACACATGTCCACAATTAGCGTGGCGGGGCTGCCCACTTAGTAACTTTTACTATTATTGTTTTGCTTCCCTATGGGATTGGTGGCTCAGTTAGTACTTCAACGGTCAAACTGTTTGTTACTTGACACTTCGCTGATGTTGGTGAAGATGTTGGCCAGCGTGGGGTTTGGGCTCAAATATCCTTTGCGAGCGATATTCGAGCTCTATTTCAGCCTGTCATTCTCGCACTGCAGTCGTGTGACAAAATTTTTCTTCAGTTGGCGAGACTGTCTCCAAGACCACAGGTCCCTAACTAATTGGTACATGTGACCAGCGGCTAATCATTTCAGTAAGTCTACCTGGACCCGCGCTAACATAGTACTACTAAACTACACGAAGAATAGGGTGGGGTTAGGATGGGGATATCGGGGTCTCAGGCGTAAAGCGGAAACACGTCTGTAGAAAATCAACGATTAACTCTGACCTAAAGTTCTACCACTTTTACCAGCCAGTCAGATAGCCACCAACGAACCCAACTTCTAGGGGAACATCTGTACGAATATTCTACCTAGCAGTGGTCGTATTTCATCGCTTCTTGCGATAGACTGATATTCCGTCGTGGAGCTGGAATTAGTATTCTTTGTCCGTCCACAACAC
>DWNH01002001.1:0-10445 GCA_018249895.1 Tiana niger | reverse complement strand
CTTCAGTTCGACTTTACTTTAAAAAAATATTTTTAATATTGGTTTGTCAATCTATGTATGTGTCAACAAATAAAAGCAGGTCATTTAGTTCATATTTATAAGTTAATTTTATAAGGGAGTTAATATATACATATACCTAAGTACCTAAAGATCACTTACTTCGATAATATTGCCCAACCATCATGTTACAATATTATATCCAGTGTTTAATTGTAGCCCTGTAAAAACCTTTAGGTACTTATAATCTGCAAATGGTGTCGTCAAAGTAAGCACTCCTAATAATTGTGGCGTTCATACATACATATATCTACCGAAGTATGCGTTATAATGTACATGATTTTAGACGCGCTGTCTAAAAGGCTATGAGTAAAGTAATTATTGTGCGTGCGTGCGTGCATTATATTATAATTACGTGCGTGCATGCATGCTAGCGTGCGCGAATATGTGTGCGTGCATGCCAGTATGCGAATTTACGTGCGTGCGAGTTAGGATGTGTATGTAGCGTACATGTCTTGACCCAAAAAGTCATTGCAGCTTTAAATCTACAGCAAAACTATCATACTTTTCACATACATATATTCTACGTGGAACATCTATATGGCTTAATAAAAACATTAACATTACAACGTGAGAAATTATAACTGAAAACATGATATAAGAAATTTAATTATTAATCTAAATAATAATATCCATTGGTAAATACTTTATCGCTACGTCATTTGGTTTTATTTATTTAACGTCACACTGCATATTATTAGGCAATCTTGAGATTGCTTAGAAGATAATTTGAAATAGTTTCTACAATATCATTCACTAATAAATGTTAAAAATTATTTTATGCGGTTTTCCACACGGGTATCTGGCAAATACAGCAACAGGTAACTAAATAATAATGTATATTTATAATAAGTATAAAAAATAAACTTACTTTTCATAATTTTCAAAAAATTGGATGCACAGGAGAATGTTATTCAACAAAAATGCATCAGAGTCATTAAGAAGTTGGTAGCGCATTCGGCTTAGAGCTTCATCGTCGTAGGAGCGGACATGCACCGGCGCAGGAACGTTGGGAGGTACGACCGTTGTCGGCGCCATTTGAGGGATAGGCGGCTCCTTCAACCCATATCTCTTATTACTGGGGTTAACGACTTTCTTCTTTAATTCTTCCCTCTTCTGCTCGTTCCATTTCACACGCTCAAAAAATTTATCCGGTTCCCTTTGGATCTTCTTTGACTTTGAATTCCCCATAGTAACAATTCACTGTTTATTAAAATTTCAAATCACTATATTTAGAATTCAAAACCTACCAGATAACACAATCAGCCTGTATTTAAACATGATTTAAACAATTTGAGATTATTTTATAATCACTGGCTAGACGAATTTAATATTCTTAATGAATTATTTAAATGCTTTAGAGATAACGTGCGGCTCTACTGATATTTCATAAATAACTGCTAAATTATTCGCTCACACAATTCGAACTGATTACACTTATCAAGGTTCGATGATTAATAAATTGATTATCTTCTTCGTAAATTGATTACGCGTAGTTGCACTGTTTTGTACAAAATAAATGACGTCGCAGCGCATACAATAGGAGTAACGTTCAACATGCATACCCAGTTATTCCCCAATTGATAATATAATGTAAGCAGGCAATTTCAACTAGATAGTTAGTTGCAGTGCAAGTTCTGCAAACAGCATTCCGCCATTACAAATTTTCTTGTTACGTATTATCGTATGTAACTACCAACATTTTGTCACGTAATAATTTCTCTATAACGTTTTATAATGAAATAAAATCAGTTGGCACCTTTATATTGTAGGCTTTTTAACATATTTCGAAAAATGTAACGTTGGGCAAACAGATTAGACATCTTGCTATGTAAAGTTTGTCTAACATAATATTTGTGTAAATTTGTGTAAATATATTAAATAAAATAATATTAGTTCTTTAGTTCGCCTCCCAATTATCATGATCAAAAATACAGCAAAGCCTAGAATAATTTAAGGTTTAATCAATGAGTAGGTATCTATTTCACATTGTGATCTGCACACTGTGCAACACATTTATTGCTATGTATGATGTACATAATGGCTTTAAGTTTTTTTTAATATTTTTAAGACTTGTACATAGTTACAAACATATTTTCTGCCAAACTGTAGGTCAGTTTGTCGGCAGTTAAGTGTAGTTATCGTAGTTTTAGGACAATCTTAGACATATTATTGGTATTTAATTGTATAAATTATTTCACTTACTAATAAGATAATATATTAATACTTAATTTAATTTAATTAATCGAAGTTACAATCTTGTTTGAAATCTAACAGTACTTTCATCATTATACAATGAATTCCTTTGTGCATTTAAAGATTATTATTATTTCTCGTGCAGTGTCTTTCAAGTCGGTATCTAGTAAGAAAGTAATCAAATTAAAACTTTTAGAGCTACAATAATAGGCGACACGGATAATCATCGAAATCGGTACACGTCAAAGAGATTCAACAGCATAAAGCCGGAGGCAGACCAAAAACTAAACTATGTAGAAACTAAACTAAGATAGCTTAGCTAAGCCGGCCATGGCTAAGCTAGAAATAATTTGCGTGCATATCAACAACTAAACACAAGCTATGTCAGTGATGTGAATGTGGTGAGAGGAAAGGCAGGAGGGGCTTGTCTTAGCTCGCGTAACTAGGGCTAGGCGTACACAACTAAGTTATCTTAACATATTTCAGTTAGTTCACGTAGCTTACTTCATTTAGTTTGCTGTCTGAACACGTGTATGAAAAGCTGACTTAACTCTCGATGCTAAGCTAAACTAAGCTTAGTTCTTCGTCTGCAACCGGCTTAATGGACGCTAAAGCACACAAACTTATCTTACCAATAAATAAAAATAGAGTGTGTGTCTGTGATATCAAAATTAGGGACAATAATTTAATAAAATATGCCATTTATACGACAGTTAAATGTAATCATTTGTTGTTATAGAATTTTATTAGAGATAATGATGATGTTTTCGTTTATTTAATTTAGAAACGGGCTCTGAAACTGCTAAACGAGTTTTGATGATGTTTTTAGCCATTATTTGTCGAAGGAATTCTAACTTACGGTATCGACTATATTGGATCTTAATTTTACATTAGTATGCATATGCTAAGAGCCCAGTTATGACAACATTAAACTCTGTAAACTTTCTTTACATTAATGACAAAACGCTGTTATTACATAATTCAAACATTGAATTTGATACATTTTGCGCTTTATTCAATACTACATATGTGTATACAAAAAATATATAAGGAAAATTAAAGGACAACGGTTCAGGAAACGTCACAATAATGCAATATTATTATTTTATTAAAAAATAAAGGAGTGAGATTAATGAGTAGGTAAATAAAAACTTAAAAAATGTGGCTAGATATTTAATTACTTAATCCTGATATATTAGAATCTTTAAACATAAAGTATACCAGTATAGTACATACAAAATATTTATTTTTCAGCTTATTTTTATGCCTTTTTTCTAATTGTGATGATAATTAGATTATCTAAATATATTATGTGCTTGCTGTAAAGTACAAGGTGTACCTAATATGGAATATATTACTTCTGAATCTTTATGCAATATCTATCTACAAAACCTTAAATAGAATGCCGCTGTACCTTAACTTTAATAAGAAATAATTTACATTTAAAATAAGGAAAATGAAGGTCTCAGTCTAATTGTATCCATCTATCTTTAGTTGTCCACTGCTGGACATAGGCCTCCCCTAGTTGGCGCCACTCCGTCCGGTCCTGAACCCTAGAATCCAGCGGTTTCCCGCGTTCTTAATTGTATAAGTTTTACAAATTATTTTCTAATGTTCGACTTTAAACAAATAAACATATCATAATATATATCATATCATATCTGAGAGTTTTTTCCGCCGGCTTTTTTCTGTCGGACATTAATTTTAATTTGACTTTCATTAAGTGTATATAAATACCTTGTAATTAATAAAATAATTTCATTCCATTTCATTACTTCTTATTTCATACACCGTATCGATGTCCCTGTTAAGAAACAATTTCTTTATGTCTATAGCTACTATCGAATCTGTATTTGATATCATTGTCATCTTAAAAATTCTGATGTTAACAGCTATTTATACTACTTTACTACCTGGCCTAAACAAAAACTCAGTGCAAAAGGACAACAATAGAGTTTTACATATCCTACTTTATGAATTAAGTAATTGGCATACACTTAATTGAAATTGAACAGCTGGATATTATATATTAAAATAATTTTATTTCATTTAAGCTAACTCTAAATTCAAAAATAAAATTCTTACAGATCTCAATGAGATTTTCAAAATACCCAGTACATACTTATGGGTTTTCTACCTTTCTGTAACTTCGAAAACATATTAAAGCATGTTTACAAATAGGGGCTTAATTAAAGAGATTATCCTAATCAAAAATCGCGTTAATATCAGATAGCACAAGAAAAGCGTAGGGGGCGATAATGTCGTTAGTCCTCATAATCACTGTTAATTAAAATTATTGTTGTTTAAATTACTTTATGTATTAACAATAAGCAACAGGGACTATCTATTAGGAACATCTTTGTCAATTGCCTCAAAATCGACTTTTATTTACAATATATATGTATGTATATCACATCAGAAAACATGGCGTCATATGTATACCTACTACTTTGAATAATTATGTTTACTACATTGGCTTCAAACTTAAATTTCCAATATAACATTTTACTATATTATATTACATCTATATGACTTTAAGTAATCAAAATCTTTCTATAACCCGATATTATTGTGGCAAAGTGTAAAAAGAAGCTTTCTAAAGTCCGGTTTTTACTATACGAGGATACTCGAACCGAGTGTGTTGGGATGTCTATTACTTGTAGTATGCCATGTATGTACCAGTGTGGAGAGGTTAGACATTTCTAGTGAACAAAGATGGTGATTTATTGATTTAATTTTTTAATTTTTAGATTATCGAGACATTTCTTCCTTTTGATAAATCAGGTACCATACCTGTGTGGCACTGGAATTCTTATGAGATTACTCAAAACATTTCGTAACAAAATACCATTAACTAAGAATGGTTCTTCACGAGGAGGTACATTTATTCGAAGCGCCAAAATGGTCCTATTAAAATGCATTTTAGAGTTAAAATTTTGTTTTGCTTGAATTGTTTTTTTCTGCACATTGTACTTTAGCCATAAACATGTCTGCTAGAACTAGAATATTTGCAGCAGATTAGTTGATTGTGCAAGGAGAAAAATGCTACTTGAACACTAAATCCGTGGGTAAACTGAATTCCGAGAGCGTTTTTTACGACCTGGCTTATGTACCTATATCTACTAACGTCTCAGTCCGAGAGTACTTGTGTAGTGAAGTCCGGCTTACATAGGTAAATAAAATAATAATATTCAAGGTATATCCTGTAGAACTCGAGACGGTGGCGCAGTCAACTCTGGCTCTTCCATTTGATTCGCGATGCTCACTACATCGCCTTCAGGATGGGCGTTTCCACGCTTATGCTTCTTCAGTCGCTTAACTTCCACTAGTTTCTTGTCTAATAACCTCCTGTGAATTAAACAAAGTATTATATTATTCACATATTTTCATGAAAGAGGGAAAACTAAGCGGTAAATGAACCTCTCAAACGCTATTAAGTGTTAGGTACGTAAATAAGTAACAATTATTTAAAAAAAAACAGTTTTTAATTAGGTATATGCTATAATGTTAGGACGTCAAAAAATGCTTAACTTCACTGATTATCTAAAATCAATATTCAGTTAAGTAATATATATAAAGTATCTATATGAGTACATGTTTTAGTATTTTACTCAATATAGGGGCCATAGCCAAGCCGTGGCCTGGAGTGGACAATATACTTTCACTTTTTTGATACGTCACGAAACGTCGGGATGAGTCCCTTCCGTCATGAGGCCGACGGAAATTATGTGGACAATATCAAAAATACCACGATACTGACAAGTGGCTCAAATGTATACACTTGTGTCGAAAATATTTGATTCGACTAACATAGCTTAGTTTTAATTAATAGGTTTATTAATTTCGACTGTATTGTCGACATCCGACATTCCGAGTAAATATTATCTTTATGACGAAGCTGCTCATTATGACTCGACACGATACATGGAAACCTAAACAGCCATTATCAAGTACCATTTCAAAGCGTTTTCAAATTCAATTGGTAATTAATCAGTATCACATAGAGTGGAACAAAGAATTGATAATAGTTATTGCACAAATCTTAAGCTAAGTTATTATCACTCTCTTCTGTTCATACAGTCGAGAGTGATAATATTCATATATTCAATATACAAAGAACCAATTTTTATGAAAATACAGCCATTTTTTTATTTATTGTCACCTGGTGTAAAGTGTTCACTACAACCCATCCACTTGCAACTTCAGGCAGTACCTTTGTCCTACTTGAGATCGCAAATAGATGCGTACTACCATAGACTCTTTCCGAAACACAATAAATTTCTTTACGGTAGAATTGGATGTGGCGGAAGTATTTCCCAGGGCGGTAGACTACCACCTACAAAACTTGGTGTTAAATGGTCTCGGAAACCGAATATAGAGAACTATATTCAACCTTCGACAGTACTGCAGTTCAACGTGAGGTCGTACATACAATAGAAGCGTCGCTACTCCTGAAGAGAATAGCAACGTATCCTCCAGCATCCACAACCTACTATCGAAATACGATGAATTTCTTTGCGGTAGTAATGAGTGTGGCGGTGGTACCTACTTCCCCGGTCGCCACCGTTAAAAACGCATGCCCTAGTACTATCAAAAACTAGTACTAATAATAGTACTAGTAATAGAAATAGACGACTTGGAAACAGGATGCATCTTTATACAAGTTCAGAATACACATGCTATTATCTATAAGTTATAGTACCCAAAAAACTTGGATTGCCTGTGTGCTCATATTATCTACATATGTATGTATATTATGAAAAAAGGACTCCCATAATCATGTCGATGAATTACTGCCCAAGGATGAACAAATCAATTATTAATCAGTTTCTGTATGTGTCTTATTTTTTATATACCTTAACTTTATTAGTATTTTATTTACTTACTTTTGTCGACAGTCGATTAGAATTCCTAGCACAAATACAACCGCTATTGCAATTATGACGACAACAGTGACTCCCAGGATCGCAGCCACTGTCAGTGTGGGAACATCTTCAGCTATCATCGACACACTCGGAGCGGATGTCCCCTCTATAAATTCTGCAAAAGAATAAAAAAGTAATGTTTAACAAAAATGAAAAAAACGTTCAAAACTAAAAAATAAAATATAATTTATTACAGACTCTAAAAATTTATTTTGAAGACTGCCGTTGTGTTTCTATAGCACGCATAAGGTAAAGACTCCACAGCCAGAACTATCTAATTAGGAAACTCAATGCTAAGGTCTTAAGAACCGTAAGAAACCATTAAACTCCAGTCTTCTCCAGGATTTATCATTAGCTGGTAGCATGTTCGGATGTGCGATTGCTATGCAAAAAACTTTTCAACTTTCTTAAATCACGCTTGAATTATTGCCGTCCGTTTGGTTGATCCATGCTATATGCTTAAATAAAATGCCACTTTTATTTAAACTAACCTCTAAACTAAAACTTTTCATCTAAACAAAAATCATCAAAAATGATCCACAAATGATGGAAAGACGTAAACGGACAATGAACGTACATAAAAAAGGAGATATCATAATCTCTTGTAGATTAAAAAAAGAAAAATACGCGATTATTTCTCGCCTTTAACACAGGGTGAAATCAAAAATACATACCTGTATTTTTTTTGTAAAATAAGGACAGCAAAAAGGCTGACGTACTACTCATTGGTCGGTGGTCATCGCTACCTACGGACATGAGCAACGCCAAAAGAGTCACCAACGCGTTGCCTGCATTCTAGGAGAGCTCTTTTAGCGCCTTTTTTTATTCAATTAAAAAATAAATACTTTCATATACCTTTAAACGAGCGTATTTGGGACGACCAGATGGTCGACGACCTGTCGGACGTCCTAAATATCGCTGGTCAGTCAGAGTTGAGAATGATCTACGCGAAATTCAAGCCAGGAACTGGAAAGAGATGGCGCAGATCAGAGAAAAGTGGCGAACTCTCGTGTCGGAAGCCAAGACTCACTTTGGGTCGCTGCGCCAACGGAGTACCTAGTAGTAGTAGTATCATACAGCTTACTCTTCTTTTGTCCTGTATATTACTTGTTTTTGTATTTAAGAACTTAACAAATACTTTTTCCTCTAATCTTGGTTTAGTAAAAATTTACAATTTCTTCACGTTCGTTCTTGCTATCTAATCATGTGTTTAGGTTAGAAAAATTTGATTTAAGACGGTCTACCCAACTGGGCCTGTTTTTACAATTCTTTATAATTACGGTAATCGCCTTAAGATACTGCTGACAGCTCCACCGATAATCCGATCATAGACGTAATCCTACTTAATACTTCCCGAGGTTTCCCTTTCTCGCCGTTTACTTTTCTTTTCTTTTTATCATTCTTAGTTACCATTAACAAGGTTTTTATAAATAAAATAGATAGTCGTTTTATCTAAACCCCTTCTTTATATTAGGTATGAATTCCCAGAATTGTTAGTTATTCCCAAGAACACATATCTAACTTATCATATCATATCCAAGTACACATACATTCTTGAATGAATTTAATAAAAATCAATCGGAATTTCGTGTAGATAACCGTTGCAAATTCGACCGTAGAAACACTCAAAAATTTTGACGTGTACAAATTAAAATGCTTTATTATTTTTATGCTACGCTATGTGATAATTACATACATATAGTAGATACATTCATATGTTCACTTTCTACTCTAATTACCAAACAAAAGAATCCCTACATATTTGCATGTTTAACCCAATTTGCAATTCATCCAAAATGATGGCTGATAAAAACTTTTTAGACGATACGGAAACAATAGCAGTTCCAGTTGGACTCTGTTATGAGGAGAATTAAACACTCTGTTAGCATCATAATGTGGTGTGGTATTTCTGTAAGAGGTATCTACATTACGAAAGCAACATAATACACTTGGACAAAACCAGTAGGAAGTAATCCTTCGTCCCAGGTTGTACAATTGTAGTCAGGGGATAAGCATGCTATTTCATTTATAGCTGGTAAAAACAAAAGTGTAAAAGAGAAGAAACGAATTAGTCTGAATGAAATTGATGAGAAATTACAAATTCCTAAAAATGTTTACAGCATTAAGAGTTAAACCAAATGTTCAGAAGAATACATAAAACTTCAATCTTAAATGGAGCGCAAAGGATTATAAGGAAGCATGCGTCCGATGCTTGGAAGTTGATCGTTAGCCAATGGACGTATAGGGTACTAAGCATTTACAATATTGGTGCTTTACTATTTGAACAAATATATATACTTAAATAAGAAATGTACGTTTTTATTTGCCCAAAAAATCCCGATATTATATACACTTAATAATTGGCATTCAATATAAAAACAGTTCATCGATCAAAAAATGAATCAATTAGATCAATTCTATAAAAATGCGTAAGTATCTCTAACATTTATTTACGTAAAATATTTGACAATCTTAGATAGCTCTTTCCTCTAGCTCCAGCTCTATCATAATATATGTAGTTATCTAAAGGAAGAAATATGCACGTATTGTCTGTGTTAAAATTCAAATATTTTAAAAACTAATCTAACAAAACTTTTCTTTCACTCGGGCTAATCCCGTTTTATATAATTAATACCACCATGTATCTGTAAAGAAAAAAAACTGTAAATAGATAACATTTATTTTTAATAATGCACTTGATTACAAATACATAATGGCACTTATCATTAAATTCAGTGATTTCTTAGAAGCATGAATTTGGTAGTGCTCGCATAAATAATTTTGATTAGATAGAACGGCGATTATTGTGAATTAGGAATTCATGATTATTAAACATTGAATTTATGAGAAAAATATTAACGCCCCAAATTAACATTGTATCCACAGTTTGAGATTAACATCAATCTGACGTTATACGCAATCTGTCGATCGTTCTGCTATGTGTTATCACTCTACGGATCGGTTAATTGCACGCCATTTTACCATTAAAATAGATTGAATTGTCAATCTTGACAGCAAAAATTTGATCGAGATCGATTATTAACTACGGCCGTAAGATGCTTACGCATTTTATTTGAGAAGGGTAGAGGGTTAGCAGTGGCTCTAGGCGCCAAGCTGCTTTCAAAGAGAGAGAGGGTTATTTAATTGAATGTAAATTCATTAACGGCCGAAATTAATAATCCAATTTTTGCTGTCAAGATTGACAATTCGATCCATTTTAATGGTAAAAGCGTGTCAATAACCGATCCGTGGACAGATAACACATAG